>VDFB02105785.1:353940984-354126025 GCA_007258455.2 Sequoia sempervirens
CACTCTTCAAATCAATCTTTGTGAAGTACCGAGCTCCACTCAAACAGTCTATCAGGTCATCCATCCTTGGAAGGGGAAATCTGTACTTGATTGTTATCTTGGTTATGGCCTAGGAATCTGTACACATCCTCCACTCCCCATCCTTCTTTGGTGCTAGCACTGCAGGTACTGCACATGGGCTCAAACTCTCCCATATTAAACCCTTTCTCAACAACTCTTGAACTTGTTTATTCAACTCCTCATTTTCTGCTAGAGTCATTCTATGAGCTGCCTTATTTGGCAAACTGGCTCTAAGAATCAAGTCAATTTGATGACTAATTTTCCTTATTGGTGGGAAACCCTCAGGTACATTATCAGAAACAATATCCTGAAACTCATCCAACATCCCAAAAACTTCTTCTGGAACCTTATCACTATCCTCCTTACTCAATCTAGGAATCAATGCATAACACACATGCTCATGCTTCATACCTTCTAAAAATTTTCTTCAATCTACATAACAAATTCTAGCACTACTGCATACCTTTTCTTCAGTCTCCTTCAAGGGTTTCAACTTGTCATGAACCCCATACTTTGTCAAGGAATAAGTGTTTACATGGCCATCATGTATGGCTCGCCTATCGAACTGGCACGGCCTCCCCAACAACATGTGACAGGCATCCATGGGGATGATATCACAGAGTACCTCATCGTGGTAGCTCCTGATTTTAAACTTTACTAGGCACTACTCATTGACCAAAACTTTGTGGTCTTTTTGTAACCAAAAAATTTGATACGGATGCGGCTGTCTTTCCCTCTTCAGCTTCAACTTTGTGACCATCTCCTCTGACACCAAATTATCAGTGCTCCCACCGTCAATAATGACATCACAACATTTTCGTTCACACTTGCACCTTGTGCGAAATAGATTCTTCCTCTATTTTGGTTCCTTTTCCTCAGTCACTAGGACTCTCTTAATCACTAGGGTTTCTCCCCTTTCAGCATCATCTGAATGTTCATATTGGGCTTCCTCATCTGCATGCGCAACCCTTCCACGACCTTCTGGCCTTTTGTTTTCCCTTCCTTGGTGTTGTGGACATTCATAGGCTCGATGCCCTTCTCCACCACACTGGAAACACATTCCTTTGAAACCACGTCTTCCAGATCCTTGTCCATATCTCTCTCGTCCTCTACCTCTTTGATCACCACTGTTTTGATCACGAGGGTGGTAGAAGTTGTCATTCCTTTGGCTTTGGCTAGTAACCACATCTTCACTTTTCTTGTCATCATCATTTCGGCTTCTTGAAGGCCTACCATTGCCCCTTCCACTTTGGCCTCATCCTTTTTGCTTGCCATCAAATCTTTGTTCATCTTCTCTTCCACCTTTAGAGAAAACTGATACACATCCTCAATGGTGGTCATTTTGACTAGGCTTAACTCCTCCTTAATGCTTGGTCGTAACTCATTAAGATATCGAGCTACCTTCTCCTTATTGGCCTTTGTGTGACCCATTCTAATGATTATCTTGTGAAAATATTTAGTATATTCTTTCACAGATCTGCTTGCTTGCTTCAACCCTTGCAATTTTTTCAACAGATCTAACTCGTAGTCCACTAGTATGAACTGCTTCTTCAGTTTCTCTACCATACGATCCCATCTGGTGATATTTCCTTTTTCTCTTTGATTTCTTTCCAACTGGACCTCTTTCCACCAAATACTGGCATGGCCCTTCAGCTTCATTTTCGCAAACTTAACTCGATTTGGGTCCTCTATTTCCTCATACTCAAAATATTTTTCTAGCTCGTTGATCCAGTCGATCAACTCTTCTAGGTTCACACTTCTAGAATAACTGGGGACTTCTACTTTGGGTCTTTTCCTGATCTTCCAAATGGCCCTTATTAGCTGCATTTGGTCTTGATCAATTGCTTCTTCTTCCTCTTCTACATCTGAACTTTCTTCCTCTCTTTCATCCTCACTTTCCTCCCTTAGGTTTAACCCTCTTCTCAACTGCTCTTGTAACACATCAATCTGTCTCTGAATTGTTGCCAGTGCATCTCTTCCACCAACATTTTTGCCACCTCAACTACCTCTGGCACCACCATGCCTACCAGGCACCACTCTTGGAGGCATCTTTCTTGACCTCGACCCACAACCACAGTCCTGGTGCAAACTACCTCAAGATCGGTGATCTGTCCACACGCTCAAGAAAACCCGCTCTGCTACCACTTGATGAGGGCACAACCCAAGACTTAGAAAATAACCCACAAACAAGAGAATAATTTTATCATTCAGAAAATGGAACTTTTTACATGCAGAGGATCTCAAATCCCTAAGTTCCACAACACATGCAAGTTACAGAAAGCTACAGAATTACCCTTTCACAATACGCGAGCTTGTCCCCAAAAAGTTACCAAAAAATTAGAAACCTGCCTATAAATAGAGCCCCTCATTACTTTGGAGACAAAACAACATTCAATTTGAGTTTAGGCAGTTTGGCACCGAAAATTTACAACATGAAGTTCAAATTTTGAAAGAGCATTTGCAACTGTATCTTGTAGAAAGTGTGCCAACTTTGCGGGGTCATAACTTTTGATCCAGGACTTCGATTCACAAACCATTCGAACTGTTGGAAAGATCTCGAAGTCAAGAACACGCTCGAAATCCACTATGCCAATTTTGGAAAGTTTTAAGGCCGATCTGGGAGCTCTAAGTGCCTCAAATCTAACTTAGAAGATTTTCAGGTGCAAATCTAGGAAACTAAAACTGCAATATCTTTCAACCTAGGAACTAAAACTAAAAACCATAAATTGGGAATTTCATTATGATGAAAAGGGTATCCAAAAATATAAAAACATCTAAAAATTGAGAAAATTGAAATTTAACTATTTTTGGGTGATGCAAGATTGCCCTTACACCACTGGATGCTTTGGCATCACTATGTGAAACCAAACTATCGTTGCACCCGCAACACCAAAAACCTCTCAATGATGAAAGGGGTCCTCCCTATCAAAAACTGAGGATTACCTACAAATGACATCTCAAGGTGATCTATATCCCATGGCTCACAATCTAGGTATGGCTGCCATATCATCCAGGCACCGTCTCCAGTAATCCACCTTGCCCAGCTTGGGCTGGACAAGGAACATAGCATAAGCATTCACATAAGGTCTACTTGGTGGCCTCACTCGGGGACAAGCTAGTTTTGTCACAGCAATATACTCCCACGCCCAGACTTGAAGCAATGTCACGCTGCACGACAAACTGGATGCACCCCTATATACCACCTGATGTAAATCATGATATAAGTGAGCCAACATGCAACTCCCCCAGGCATATCTTCGAGGCTATACCAACATCTACTCTAGAATCCTCCCCCATCCCACTGATAATCCCTTTGAATGGTGATCCAGACAAAAGAAACCTCCAATGAATGCACCTAACACTATAGACAATATTGGATATCCTCTAAAATCAACCCATGGCACCCAGTACCCTACTATGTGTGCATCGCCATAGACTCTCCTGAGTGCATCTATACCACCAAGCTCCTTATGATCATAGAACACAAGGGCGCCAACCACAGGAATACCAAGAATCCTATACACATCCTGTAGAGTCACATTCACCTCACTAATCAGCAAATGAAAGGTGTTGTGCTTAGAATGCCACCTCTCTGCCAATGCGGTCAATAGTCCCCTATTGACCAGAATTAGAGGCATGGCCAACAAAGGTCTCAATCCACATATACCTATCAATGCTACCTCATCTAGTGTTAGCTCAGATATCCTATCCCACCCTACCGAGTGATTCTCTCTAATCTAGAGGTTTTTAAAAAGCTCCTATTTTCGGTTATCATAAAAATAATCAATCAACATCATATCAATGATTTAATATCAATCAAAAAAAAATCAATCTGACTCATATCTATCTATGACCCATATCAAAGCACAATCTATCTATCTAAATATCATATCATCTACTATTTGTTTTCTATCACAGAAAGCAAATATATTAGAAATTAATCAATCATCTACTATTTGTTTTCTATCAAAGAAAGAAAATATATCAGAAATCAATCAATCATCTATTATTTTTTTCTATCGTAGAAAAAAAATTCATCAAAAATCCTATCAATCATCTACTATTTGTTTTCTATCGAAGAAAGAAAATATATCAGAAATCAATCAATCATCTATTATTTTTTTCTATCGTAGAAAAAAAATTCATCAAAAATCCTATCAATCATCTACTATTTGTTTTCTATCGTAGAAAGAAACTTTATGAACAGTCCTATCAATCATCTATTCTTTGTTTTTCGTACAGGGGAAACAAAGTTATCAGCTATCTACTCTTTTCTTTCTATTTTGGAAACAAACTTATCAATTATTTATCATATTTCAACATGATGATAAGACAATTTCTCTATCTATTGACCAAGGAAGCAACATACATCATCATTTTTACATCAATTTCATCAAATAACACATTCTGTCTCTTTTTACCAAATGCACTAATCTATGGTCTCTATGCGCTAAAACTCATATGCGCTATTCTATAGCCTGGATGCGCTAAAACAAAAATGTGTCATTCTTTGCATGGGATGTTCTCAAACATTTCCTCTATGCACTAAAACTCTAAACCTAAACACTTCTTCATTTCCTGGATGCGCAATAACCCTATATGCACTACTGTTTTCCCTAGATGCGCTACAACCCTAATTTTCTTTTGGCACCCTATATGCACTACTTTTTTCATCGAATGTGCTAAACTGGTTTTTATGCTAAACTACAAGATCTATCCTATATGTGCTAATATTTTCAGTGAAAGTGCTAAAACATTTATCAAAAGCGCTAAAACTTTTCTAAATGCACTAAAACGGAGGACTAAAACTTAAATCCATAGAAAAACATGGAAAATCTTACTCAAAATAGAAAAATTTGCAAGCACAAGCAGTTAGATCGACTCATTGGTGGTCCATACGTAGTTGGCCTCTGGTATCGGCAAGATCACTCAAATCTGTTATGGTGATATAGAATCTCCATTTCGCTAGGTCACTGTTAGACTTATAGGATTCAAAAAGTAAAAAAGTGCAAATGACTTGTCCTTTTTAACCTTTTTACCTTTTAAAGGTCAACCAAAGGTAAGTTTTGTGACATTTTTATCTTTTTATCCAAATTTGACTTTATTTTCACACTAGGGCATCTCTATACATCATTTTTTTCATGAGCTAAATCACTGAATTCACATCAACATCAAATCCAACAGTATCAAAAACTCATATCATCATCAGTGATTTACCTTCCGAGGGGGAATCATTAACACTAGCAACATCTTTCAATCAGAAACACATTAGAATCAGATCAGGGGCATATTTTTCGGAAAAGGGGAATAGTCAAACACAACAAATTTTGAAAGCAGGAATATTTTTCTTTGAAGCAATGCATTTCACACATTACTTAAAAGAGGAGAAAAATTTAGATGCATAAATTGGTCATATATGATTAATCCTAGAATTTAATTAAATATTTATTATTTAATTAATTTCTCTAAAGTCTTCTACATATAATTAAATTTAATTAATTTAATTATATTGTTCATTCATTTTATTCTTCTGTCATAATTAAATAAATCAAGTTTTATTTAATTATTTCATATTTATATATCAACTTGATTAATTAAATAAATACATTTTATTTATTAATTATCACTTTTTGAATTTAATTAAGTCTTTTTGATTTAATTGAATTTAAATATTTATTTTCAAATCTTCCTTCTAGTTAATTAAATATATTATTTAATTAATTTCATTTACATACCATTTCTTAAAGGTTTAATTAAATATCTTTATTTAATTGAATATCTTTTCAGAATCATGATTAAATATTCTATTTAATTATGAAATCTTTCATTATTTTTCAAATCTAAGGTAAATATTCTATTTTAAGAAAAACCTATGTGTCACCCATAAATAAATAATTGAATTTTATAATTCATTATTTATCTTCTTAAAAATATTTCCATAATCTCACAAAAAGATGTTTTTTAACAAATCATCTTTATCATCTTATCTTACCTCTTTTACATAAAAGAAAACAAATCTTGCTTTTTGCTTTCTTCTATTTTTCTTCAGTCTTATCCATCCTCAACCATTTGATCTGCTAGGAATTTTCACAATCGCTATTCATATCAACCAATCAGAAGCTTTTGAAAAACTCTATAAATAGCACAACCAATCTAAGCACGGGTTACACAACACATATCAGAGTAATTAGAGATTAATTGCATTCTAGCATTATAGCAATTCTACTTTTATTATTCATAGCATCATCAATAGTCTTTCATTTTCATCAAATCATGTCTTTGTTTAAACATTACATGCATGTCCTATTCAATCTCATTCTTTAGGAGGATTGTTCATTGAACCCAGCATACAATCTAAGAGCAATCTGGAATCAATGAAAATACTGAAGATAGAGGATGATAGGATGACATCGATAGTAGGATACTAAGTTTGCAATCTTTATTACTTTAATATTTTGTTTTTGATTTAATGTCTTATTGGTGTGATTGATTCATTTTGTTTTTACATGTTTAACGCTCACAAAATCGACAACACACTTAGCTTGCAAGGCTTCATCATTTAATTTCAAATCCATTTATTTCTTGTGCTCCACAGACATGAGAAATTTAATATCACACACTCGAACCTACAAAAAAATTTAGCAAATCTTCCCAAGTAGATATTAATTCTCCTTAGCAATATGACTTCTTTTTTTTCACCAAGTGTGACTTTGCACAAATCCTTATGATCTCGCATGATGCCATTTGTGCTACATGAAAAATAATGATTTCCTTCCCATGACAACCATGCTTACGATTACCAAATTCCTTTCCATTGCATCGACATGTCTGAAGCATTATCCTTTGGTAGAAGCAACCATCATAATGCAAAGTGACTTTTGAATTTTAGTGAGCTCACTTAAAATTCACCTAAAATAAAAACATTAGAAGAAACCATAAACTAATCATTGGTAACTCTTTTTTTCATCACTTCCAATTACATTTCATTTATTTGGCTTGCCCCTTTATACTTTAAATTCATTTTGCAAGGTGCTAATTGTTGGAATACAAACTATCTTTTCCCAATTTGAACTTCTCTCCTAGACTATTTTTGATGAACACTTAAGAAAAGAACAAGAGTGCTCAATCCTTGCAACCAATAGATTAAGTCAACATGAAAAACTTACTTACTGTGCACCCTTGCATCCAATTACCAAGCATTGAAAACGACCCTACTTCAAGACAAATTTACTTTTTTCCAATGATATCAAATCACGTAACAATACAGGATAATCACTAAGATCCATTGTATACAAATTTTGAGGCTGATCTTGCTTACACCCTATGTTAGCTAAAACATCCGCTACTTTATTGCCTCCCCTATAAATGTGTTTGTGTTGGTAAGAATCAAATTTAACAAGTAACTTTAAAATTTGTGATATTACATAATTTATTTTCTAGTTAGATGAACTTCCTTCCTTGCATACATTAATAATGATTAATGAATCCCCTTCAATAATAAGCTTTGAAACTTTTTGTTGAATTGAAAATTGCATACGAGTATGTGTAGGATCATCATGGAAAAAACATTTCCTTAAGTGGCAAAAAATTCAGTAAAATCAGTGTTAGGCAACTTGACATAAAAATTTGAATAAGTTATCTATATTATTTCAAAAATATATAAGAATAGAATCTATAGAAAATTTAATGAAGTTTCTAAACTACTAGGTTTATTTAAAAATAAATAAAATCTATTTGGTGAAAATTTGAAATTGCAATGCAGTAGTACTTAAATTTTAGGGAAAAAATAAGAAATAGGTGTCTGTCTGACCACCCTAACCATAATAAAATGATAATATTTTTTTATAAGATTTTATATATAGGTAGAGGACTCATGTCCGAATGTGATGCATAATTTTTTGTAATTTTTTTCCAAGTAAATAATTAATTATGAATTTTTTACTACAACTTTTAAAAAATATAAAAACTCGAATTTCTAACCACCTTAACTTGATAAAAAATTCATGAAATTTTATTTTATTTTTTTAATCCTATAGTATGTGAAGCATAGAATGTGATGCATGTTTTGGATTCAAAAAATGTGATACCATTTGAAAGTTATAGATGTTTTTCAATCAGCCTATCGATTAGGGCTTTAGTTGTAATTCTAATAGAAAATGAATAATAATAAGTTATTAAATTCAAATTAAAGTATAATTTATATTGGTGAAAATCTGAGAATCTCCTCTAAAAACCCTTTTTGTTTCATCAATTTTGGGTAAAAAAAAAGTCGCCAGCCACATACCCTACAAATACCCATAATATTGCCACTTTTTGGCCCATCATGATCTTGCACATACCCAGACCATAAATAAGAGCTAGAAATTCAGCTTGATTTTTTGTTCCATTAGGTGGCCTAATTTAATTTTTACAAATTACCAAAACCTCCTGAGATGTTAATATTACTCCTACTCCTGATACACTAGGATTTCCATGAGACACTCCATCAAAATTTAACTGTACAAAGTCATAAGGAGGCGACATCCATATAACTTTTGGGTGACATCCATATAGCCATTTTCCTATCAACTTTGAGCTTTCCATTTGTCATTTGACAACCTTTGAATGAGATAACTAGTGAATACCACTCCTTTAACTATTTGGCATCCCAATCAGAAAATGTAGAACCCACATGCTTTGAATTTTACACATATGCATTTGTGATTTCACATATAGATTTGTCCTACTTTACCAACACTACGTCCAAATTGGTTTTCTCTGACAAAATATCCTTTTGTTTCTTTCCCACAAAATATACCAAATCACAAATAAAGGTATTATCTTCCATAGGCTTGCAAAGAGAGACAAATTGCATAAAACAATCTAGTTTGAAAACCAATCCCATATTTCCTATGGAAGAGGAGAGGACCAACATAACTTAGATTGTAAAAAATCCCAACAAGAGCTTGCAAACAAGCAACTCAAAATAAATGATCCAGTTCTTCTAACTTTGAATCACAAAGCACACATTTAAAAGGTGCACCTATTCCAAGTTTTACCAATCTTTCACTTGTTAAAATTTTATGCTTTAGTTTCATCCATGAAAAGCAACATGCCTTTGGTAACACCATTGGATTCCAAGAAAATGATAATGCTCTTTACTTAATTCCTTGTGGTTGTTCATTCATTATTGCATTGCAGCACATTTTAACAGTATAATTACCTAACTTTGAGGGAGCCCAAATTAGATTATCTACACCTTTCCCAATGAACACAATTCTAGTACTTAAAAGCTTTGTAAACTTTGCTTGCTGAGACAATGGTATAGTTGAAAATAACAATAGTTTCCAAGTTACTTTCCTCGTTTTCACATCTATATCTTGAATATAATATTTTGCATTTGACCCCCAATTTTGAGTAGTGAGAGGAATTGCTACCTAAAAGCCAAATAAAGATTCTAAAGAAAGAAACCCATTCCAAGAATCTTGCCAAAAATTTGCACTTTCACCATTATTTATCTCCCAAGTTAAAGATACTTGAAAATTATCTTTCTACAACCTAACAAGAAATTCCACATTACAAAGCCTTTAGGGGGTTTATATATAGTGATAATACGGTGGAGATTAATACTGTAGAGATATTTTTCTTGCATAAATTTTTACCATTCAACTTAAGGTTTTGTATAAAAATGCCATACCAAATTTGCACCTAATGTAATATTCCTAGCAGACATATCGTGAACCCCTACCCCACCTTTTAGTTTTTCCTTGAAGGTATTTTGAAGTGAGACCAAAGGTGATTTTCTTTTAGAATCCATGTTTCATTTCCACATAAATGACCTGATCAACTTTTCAGTTTCAAAAATAACAGTTCTTGGTGCCTTTAAGACAACCATATAATAGTTCAAGATTGAGGAAAATACTATTTCGATGAATAAAATTCTATAAAAAATGGACAACCATCTACCTTTCCATCTTGCAATCCTTGATCGAATGCTCTGAATAAATTTATCCCAATATGACACCCTATTTTGGCCAACAAAAAAAGGAATACCTAAATATTTACAAGGTAATTCTACAACTTGAAAAGCCAACAACTGGACAATCTTTTTTTTCAAAATTGAATCAGTGTGAAAAATGTATAACTTTGACTTGCTTGAATTGACTATTTGACTCGAAGTTAAAGTATAATTTTGAAAAATATGCATAATCTTCTTTACTTCAGCAATGGTTGACATACCAAATAGAATTGTATCATCTACAAGTAAGGAATGAATTATTATAATATTTGTAGCAGTCAAGCTGATGCCTTTCCAATGACCTTCAATATGTGCCTTTTGGTCGTGCCCACAAAAGGATATGAAAATCACAGTAAAACCTTTCCTGGGAATTGGACATTCCAGCAAGTGACTAATATCTCTTTATGGACATTCATTTACTTGTCAAACCAGGGAACGTATACTTTGAATGGCGTAACACAATATATGCACTAAGAACTAGTTTCAGTCACAACTTAACAGAAATAAATACTTGGAAGGAATTCTATCTAAGCTATAGAAAGGTAATGCAATGTTCTTTTAACTCAACCATGATTTGACTAAAATAGAAACCATAATAGCTACGGCTGAAACACAAACTATGAACTGGCCTTATGCTACAGGAAGAGGCACAGGGATGGATTCTCGATGCTGTAGGAGCAATACAGGACTGAGTTTGTATGAAAACTTTAGAGATGAAAGCTAACTGATGATCAACAGAAAATAACAACTAACTAACTAGCTACAGATACTTACTAAGTGGGCCCCCTTAGCAAGAATCTACTGATTACACAAGTGCTAAACTCAGAACTTCATCAAAATTTATTCATGAAAACAAAATGGTATACATTTCTTTGTTGATATGGAAACTAACAACAAACTCTGTCTCTTGTCATACATATTCTGCTTTTCATTATTATCATACTGACTCTTACATAATATCTGCTATCTCTCTATCACTATGCTTCTATTTTACTTCTAACTATCATCTCCTTCTTCTCGCGCAGGAGGAGAACCTTATTTAAAATCAGGAGAACAACTAACTAACTGACCCTATCAATGAAAGACATGGAAGTAAAGTGTATCCCAGAATCAAGGAATAAACTTCATAAAATGAATTTATCCGTTCAACCCGATCAAGAGAGAATCTAGCGCTCCACTCTTTCCAGATTGACTATCATTAAAAATCTTTCCCAATGGTTTCAGTCAAAGAGTCTTCGCCAGAGCTTCCTCAAAGTCATGCAGGAAATAGGCTTTACTGCAAGGCCGAGATCGGTTGTGCTTGACTCAAACATATTTTCTTCAACAGCCTGCGAAACACAAGGTAACAGATGCAAAAAAAAAGGGCACATGGCACATACACAATATCCATTCATTAATCACATATTTAAATCTATTTCATCATTCAAAAACTATATGCGATATACTAGTCATTTAGGGAGTCAATGGGGTAATAAATATAGTCAAGTCAACACAATAGGCTGCAGGAATATGAAAATATTTTGCTATAGGATATCCCCATAAAAGGTTTCAAAAGAGTTTTAAACAACCACGAACAACAAAAGTAAATCCATTAAAAGTTCATCATAATATCCAAACTATGAGCACATTTTGGGCTCATCATCTTTGCCCCCTACTTAGCCTAATGCTGGTCCTCCAGCATTAACTTTCTTGGTAGTTTCTCTAAAATCTATGGTTGTAGCATGACTCTGAAATGAAGTTACAAACCTGTAATAAAATCCTCTGAAAGTCTGGCACCTTTCATACCTATGGGCTTCCAAATCATCATTAAGATTTGTAGCCTAGTAAGGATAAAGGGGCCACATTAGCACAGGTCTGAATGTCAATGGCAACCATAGTTCAAATCTCTTTTGAAGTCCCAACTGTATATATATGCATGGGGGTCTAAACTTTGAGGGAACAATGGAACAGGCTCATTCCTTTCGACTTCCTCATATGTTTCCCATTGTCTACCATAATTTGGTTCATTTGCTGCCCATGACATAAATGATCTCAAATGGATATCACGAATATATAGAAGAGGATTCCATTCTGTTTCAAATGGAATATAAAATTCACACAGAGAATTTCTTAACCAATTAGGGGCTGCCTGGTATGCGTCGTAAAATTCTTTAGCAGTGTGAAGTATAGGATCTTGATTTATAGAAATTCTCATTAATTGGAACCATAAAAATTGTTCCTTAAGGCACAGAGCATAAACTCTGGGTGGTGGTCTGCATTCCATAATCTGACCAGTTACTTTTAACATTTCATCCATTTTTTCTTTTGATTCAAAAATTTCCTGTTTCTGACTTTCAATTTCCTTTTTGTGTTTCTTCCTTTCTACCTCCCATAGACTTTGTTGCATGTCAGTCTGGGCTATGTGCCAGAAAGTCAAGGTTTTCCATGTAACTAGTTCCTAGTTAGCTTTGACATATTCCAGAAACTCAATCAAAAATGTCTTCTTATAAACAACAATGGCTTTACAAGTTGCAGGGGGAAATATATTTTCACTAGCCACATCCAATTGTTTAGTATGTTCCTGCTCTTGCTGTAGGATGAATTCTTGTTGCTGCAATGGAGAAGGTTGTGCTTCCTCTGAAAACTACATAGCAGTGGTAGCCAAGTCATCAAGACTTGGTAACCCTTTTTCATTATGCCCCATTTCCTGTCTCAACTTGTTCCTCTTCAGGAACGAATGAACTCTGTGCAGCATTCTCAGACACATTTTGAGAAGCATCAAATTCAGACTCTATGGACTCTTCTGTAATTACAATAACCTCTGGTTGAGGTGAAGCAGGGGAGGTCTTACATTGTTTCCTTGTGGAAACTCTTCTTGGCACTGGTGTGGCTGTAGGAGGTGTTCTAGTAGCCTTCCTCTTTCTGGTCTGCCTAGAGGGTTCTGCCCTGCCAGAGGATGATGGTGAACTAATAATAGCAACAGGTGTTGCTATAGGAGAGACGGCTATAGGGGAAACTGCTGCAAGAGAAGGGCATTTCCTTTCCTGAGAACAAGGGTCAGATTCAGGGGACTCTTCTACCTTTTTCTTTCTCTTCTCTCTTCTAGTGGCAGACCTAGTTTGTATCCTAGCAGAGGATTCCAGTAGGGGAGCTATAGGACTAGGTGCTACAGGAGCAGATGACCCTTGCCCTGCTCTACTGGTAGACACAATTTCTTCTTTCTTTTTCTGAGGCCGTGGAGTACGTACCCTAGGGGGTTGTGGAATTTTCAAGCTCTTTTGGGCAACGAATTGTTGCCAGGAAAGAGGTGAGACATCTCTCAAAGAGCGTTCAATCAATAATTTGATGAGGCCATAGTGAGCAATAAAATTATCTTTCCCTTGTTGGGTTTCGTGGGCACTTTGTTCCAGAAATTTTAACAGGAAATTCAGAACATTTACAACTAACCTATGCCTCATATGACTTAATAATTTGAAATGATAAGAATGAAAGTAGAAGAAATGACCTTCACAGGTTAAATACCTGATTATGTAAGCGGTGTATTCTGAATAAGGAGGCAACGATACCCGCTTGCATCCCTGCTTGGATACTTCTAAAGGTCCATTAATGGGTATTGAAAATTTGGCCCTTGCAGCAGCAGCATCTAAAAAAAAAATTTCTCCAATGGTTGGAAAATCGATTACTTCAGCAATTTTGTCTTAAGTTGCAACAACCGTTAGACTCCATACAGTAGCCTCCCCTTCAAAAAGGGTTCTCAAAAATTCCCCAACAGCCTCCTCATCAAAAGCATTTAAGCTCAAGAAGTAGTTTAACCATCCACAAAGGCTGAATGCCTGGGTTGTTTGAGGATTTTGTAATAATAATTCATGAGCTACAGGCTCATGTCACACTAGCTGACCACCCATGTTCATAGTTTTCCCTTAGCTGAACTCAACTCCCTACTAAAAATTCAAAAAAATTCCTCTCTGTTTCCCTTTCTATTCTAGTTTTTTTTTCTTTCTGTCATGTCGTCACATTTCTCTCTTTTCCAAAAATGAACTTTTTAAACAAAAAGTTTTGATTGTAATTTACAAGAAAAACATGCAAATGAAAAGGACATGCGATCATATTTGGAAAGTACCAGAAAAATAATAAAAAAAGGTTATTTGCACAGTTGTGGCAATGACAAAAAGACAGGTTTTAAAAGGTGGATTACCCTGCCTCCTACTTAGAGTATGACATGTGTCCTCACATGTACTAAAGAATAGGCAGAGATTGGGTAATAATGACCAATATAGGCACAACAGTAAATGAATAGAATAAAATAAATTAAATATGTGAGAACAAAAAATATGGCATACCTTTGATAATTGCATGTACATGTGAAGAAAGATGATGACGTCTTCATGAGGTGATAGTTGGGAATGATATCATAATGAGGGGTAATGCGGATGGATGAGGTGGATGGGTGATGTGGGCGGACAAGATGAATGGATGGATGGGAGATAAAGAAGTGGGATGTGGTGACAAGTGAGAATGGAGAAAAAGGGGTTTCCTTAAAAGAAAACCTTTATTATGAGCATGCTTTTCAAAATTACGGTAAAGCTACAAGAGAAAGGCTAAAGCCTTCAGCTGCAGGAAGAGTAGCAGAAGGATCCTAAATGAACTATTGCATGAATTTTTCTTTTGACACTAGTTTATGGTACAACCGGAGTCGGTGGCCATTAACTAGCAATTTGAAACGGACTAGATCAATTATCACTAGCTGTACAGATCCATTGTCAAACAAATTCTCAACTTCATAGGGACCAAGCCAGTGTGTTGTGAGCTTACCTTAGTTTTCTTGGTATCTGGAATCATATAACAGAGCCCAATCACCAGCAGAAAATTGCATGGTTTTGATGTGTTGATCATGCCATTTCTTCCTTTGCTGTTGGACCGCTTTTATATGCTGTAGGGTAGCTTTTCTCATTTCGTCCAAAGTATTTAGCTACATGAGACATTCCTTCTGTGGTTCAAATATTTCCATATTGAGTTCAAGGGCTATCCTCAAAGTTTTGTGCTCAAATTCTATGGGCAACATGGCTGTTTTCCCATAAAATAGCTCAAAAAGTGTAAACCCTGTTGTTGTCTTCCATGTAGTTCTGTAGGCCCAGACTGCTTCAGAAAGTTTACTGCTCCAATCTTTTCTATGGAGTTGCACTATCTTTGTTAGGATCACCTCAATTTCCCTGTTTGTAACCTCAACCTGACCATTGGCTTGAGGGTGATAGGGGTTGGACTTCCTATGTTTGATTTTATAGTCATTCATTAGTGCAGTGATCAAATTGGATGTGAACTGAGCTCCATAATTAGTTACAAGCTCTCTGGGAACTCCAAACTAGTAAAAATTTGTTCATACAGAAATTTAGCAACCTTATTATCTCGAGCATGAGTCATAGCTTTTACGTCAACCTATTTTGTTACATAATCCATGCAAACTAGAATATATGACTTGCCATTTGATGGTGGATCAATTGGTCCCACAAAATCCATTCCCAACTTATCAAAATGGGTGACTATTACCTGTGGATATAGAGGCATTTCATTTGACTTGGTTGGTCTTCCCATATGTTGGCACCTATCACATTTCCTTGTATAGGCCATAACATCCTTGTGTAATGTTGGTCAATAGTACCCTCTTATAAGAACCTTCATTGATGTTCTCTTTGCTGCAAAATGTCCCCCACATGGTTCATCATGCAAGCATGCAAGATATCATAAGTCTCATCTTCTCTTACACATCTTCGCATCACTTGATCAGGTCCAGTATAAAATAGACAATTTGCAATCCATGAAAAGTTAAAACTCTTCTTTATTAACAATTTATTTTCCTTTAGAGAAAAGTGAGCTGGTATTCTACTTGCTGCAAGATAATTGGCAATGTCTGCATACCATGGAGTATGTGCAGCAATGGAAAAAAAGTGTTCATCTAGGAACCTATCATCAATGACCTCGTGTTCAGCAGGTGCAGCTATTTGAAGTCTTGATAAAAAGTCAGCCACAACATTAGCTCTTCCTGGTTTATCAACGATTGTAATGTCAAATTCTTGTAACAACAAGAAACATCTTGCCAATCTACCAGAGATGGCAGGTTTGTTCATCAGATACTTGATTGTTCCATGGTCAGTGTGGACAAATATCTAATAACCTATGACATAATGCTTAAACTTATTCAAAGCATACACTACTGCGAGCAATTCCTTTTCTGTAATAGTATAACTTAGCTCAGGACCTTGAAGGTTCTTGCTTATAAAATAGATAGCATGCTCAATTGAATTTTCTTTTTGACTTAAGACTGCCCTTATACCAAAATCAGAGGCATCATGTATGTGAAAAGGCGAATTCCATTTCGGACCTTGAAGAACAGGGGCTTTAGTAAGCAAGTCCTTTAGTTGCAGGAAGGATTTTTCACAGGCCCTTGTCCACTCGAATTGAGAATCCTTAGTTAATAAGGCATAAAGTAGACTAAAAATTTTACTGAAATATTTTATAAACCTTGTATAATACCCTGCATGGCCAAGGAATATTTTGACATCCTTTTGTTTTGCAGGAGTTTGTAAATTTAGAATAACTTCAATTTTAGCAGGGTCAACCTGAATTCCATTCTTGGAAATATGATGGCCTAGAACAATACCTTCTTCCATCATTAGAAAACACTTTTCACTGTTTAGAGACAAATTTTTCTTTCTGCACCTTTTCAATACTTTTTCTAAATTCACCAATGCCTCTTCAAATGTGACTCCATAGGTAGTGAAATCATCCATACAAATCTCCATATAGTCTTGAGATATATCAGCAAAGATACTAATTACTGCTATCTGAAATGTTGCTGGTGCATTGCATAGACCAAAAGGCAAGACCAAGTAAGCAAATGTTCCCCATGGACATGTAAAAGTGGTCTTGTCTTGATCTTTAGGGGCAATTTTTATCTGATTGTACCCACTATAACTATCCAAAAAAGAAAATTATCTTTTGCCAGATAGTGAGTCTAATACTTGGTCTACAAATGGTAGTGGAAAGTGATCTTTTTTAGTGGCAGTGTTCAATTCTCTGTAATCTACACATACTCTCCATTTTCCACCTTTCTTAGGGACAATAACTAATGGAGAAACCCAATGACTGTCAGAGATTGGGTAAATAAAACTAGCATCAAGCAACTTTTGAAGCTCATTTTTAACTGTCTCTAAGTGCTGGATTTACTCTTATTTGAGGCTTCCTAACTAGTAAACAATCTTCTTTGATATAGATCCAGTGGGTACAAATTCGAGGATCTATTCCTTGCATGTCCTCATATTCCCATGCAAAATATTTATGCTGATCTTGTAGCATTTTTAATAAGACAGCTTGTTGGGATTGTGATAGCTTGTTATTGATATTCAAATAGTGACCTGGAGACAATTCTATCTGCTTAGTGAGATTACTCATAGAATCTACAGGTGATGTTTGTACCTCTTGTGGAACCAAGTTATAAAAAAATGTAAGAAGTTTAAGCAGCAAACTCTCAGAATTTAGTTGTTGTAGGAAACATTACAGATGGCTACTATTTGGATCAGATGAACTACCCATATAAGAGTTAAACTGCAGAAGTTGAAAAAGCAAGGCATCCTTATTCTAAAGTTGTGAGAATGGATCATTTTGAAGCATCATTAATTGAACCAACGAATTGGCTTCTTTAATTTCTTCCCCCACATCTGGTCAAACAGGTTGGGACAAATCTAGTTGAGGTCTAGCAGGCGAATACAAACCAATTTTTTTGTGGACTATCCATCAGAAATGGTCATATCTCTAGAATGACATCCTATAAAAGCATCAACAGTGGCTAACCATGGTCTACCAAGGATAACTGGATACCCTCCTAAAGTTGTCTTAACTGATAATATTGTGAAATTAGCTGGATACTCCCAAGATTCAAGAGTGACAATTGTGTCTTCCACCATTCCATCAGGTTTAACTATGGAGCTATCTGCAAGCTGCAAAACTATAGGTGTAGACTTAATGTTTAGAATGTTCAAGGAGTCCATAGTATACTTTGTCATGACATTAATGGCAGCACCTAAGTTAATCAAAACATTTTTTACAATTTGGCCATTTATATGTATTTGCACTACAGGACTTCTAGGGTCAATATACTTTGGAATGACTATATTTCCCAACATTATATCAACCAATTTCTCTAAGACATGAATTGTTTGGGGATTCTTTTTCTTCCATCCAAACTTCTTCAAATAGGTCTCTTTAATAGCTTTTCCAAAAATGGGAACATCTTTAATAGCCTGAAATAAAGGGATTTGAATTTGTACATTCTTGAGTTGATCTAAAATGTCAAAAGTGGGTTCTTCCATGGATTTAAATGTAGTACTTTGCAACCTCTGAGGAAAAGGTGGTTTGTCTTGACTTTGCAAAATAGACTCCTTAGAAACTATATCAGTTATAGGCATATGCTCAGTAGGAACAACAAGTGCAGTAGATTCTTCAAGGGTAGAATCTGATATTTCAGTAATCAGAGGCGGTTGTGGAGCAGGTAGAGTGGTTCCAGACTTCAAATGGATATCATTAACATTTAAGGCATAATCTTGATATTGGTTGGCTTCAACAAGGTACATAGGCTGCTATGGCTGCTGTTGTTGCTTATTATTGGGATTTGGCAACGGCTAAGCAGGCATAGGCGTTTGTTTTGGAGGGCCAATATTTGTGGCAGTTGCTACAGGAGGTGGCATGAGGGCCTATGGTTGTGGCTGTGGAAGCTGCAGGAACCCAAGGGACTAGTTTTTCCATTGCTGAGGACCTCTCTATTGAGGATTCTACAGCCAATTACCAGGGGGTGGGGTCCATTGTCCTTGCGGCTACTACCAACCTCCTTGACGAGATTGCCATTGTGAGGTCTAATAATTAGGCCAACTTGGTTGAGATGTATTCCAAGGTGGTGGTGGTCCATATGTAGGTTGCCATTGGTTATTATAGCCAGAATAAGGATTACCAAAAGTTAAAGGATCTTGAGGCATACCTTATCTTTGAGCCCATGGTCTCCTTTGTGCAACAAAGAACACTTGATCATCATCACCTTCTACTGGCTTAAAGTCAGTAGGTAATTGCTTAGCTTCCATATTAACCACCATCTTGCATCTGCAGTCACATTTCTTCTTTCTACAGTATGGACAGAACTCGGCCAAAACTGCCTTGACTTCCTCATGTTTCTTTCAAGCTTCCATAGTGTCCAGTTGTGTAGCCATATTATTAATAATATCCTGCTTTAAATTAGATAGAAAATTTGTTATCTCCATCCGGTAAACTCCACTAGAAGAAGTCTTCCCCACTGTAGCATGATGACGTCGACCTTTCTTAACTATTGCTCGAGAGTAATTAAGACATATTTTCTTTATATCATCCCAATACAATTGAGTTATATCAACTCCTCCCATCAGGTCCAGGGCATCTATACAGGCATCATTGATTCCCCTTAGAAAGAGTAGTTTCTGCGAGTCTTCATTGAGAGTATGGTTTGAGTTCCTTTTCAGGGAAAACAAGAATCTTAAGATATAATCTTCCAGACTTTCATCCTCCTGCTGAATTCTGAATATGTCATCACCTTTATTAGCACTCTTACAATATTCCTTATATTTCTCAAGGAATTTTGTTTGCATGGCTGCCTAACTATCAACAACACCTCTTCCCAAGCTCATGAACCATCTGAGAGCTCCCTCCTTCAAGGTGGAAGGAAACAACTTCAGTTTGTCAGCATCTTAATTGTAGTCATAACTATGATAGAGGACATCAAACTCAAACAGAAAAGTTTCTGGGTCCTCCATAACTAGACCATAGAACTTGGGAAGCAATGAAGAAGGAATATTTTTAAGATTGTTAGTATCTCGCTGGAGAACAATGGGAAACTCAAAAGCATGAGGTGGATTAGGTGGTTTATTTGCCATATTGGCTTGCTAGAATATCAGGGCAAATGGATTTTCCTCAAGTTCTTTGTTAGCTGGGTTAAATGGTAGTTCAACAAATAGGTTTTCAGGAAGGAACCTTCCAAGTGCGTCTCTTCTTCTTCTATGCATGCAATAGAATAGATGGTATTTAAAGAGAACTTGAAAATACTTAAACAACAAACTAAACTACTACTAACAATGACTATAGCAAGTTCTTAGATTGACACCATCCCCGACAATGGTGCCAAAAATGGTCACGCCCACAAAAGGATATGAAAATCACAGTAAAACCTTTCCTGGGAATTAGACATTCTAGTAGGTGACTAATATCTCTTTATGGACGTTCATTTACTTATCAAACCAGGGAACGTATACTTTGAATGGCACAACACAATATATGTACTAAGAACAAGTATTAGTCACAACTTAACATAAATAAATACTTGGAAGGAATTCTATCTACGCTATAGAAAGGTAATGCAAAGTTCTTTTAACTCAACCATGATTTGACTAAAAGAGAAACCATAATAGCTACGGCTGAAACACAAAATATGAATTGGCCTTATGCTGTAGGAAGAGGAACAAGGATGGATTCCTGATGCTGCAGGAGCAATACAAGACTGAGTTTGTATGAAAAATTCATAGATGAAAGCTAACTGATGATCAACAGAAAAGAACAGCTAACTAACTAGCTACAGATACTTACTAAGTGGGCCCCCTTAGCAAGCATCTACTGATTACACAAGTGCTGAACTCAGAACTTCATCAAACTTTATTCATGAAAACATAATGGTATACATTGCTTTGTTGATATGGAAACTAATAACAAACTTTGTCTCTTGTCATACAGATTCTACTTTTCATTATTATCATATTGACTCTTACATAATATCTGCTATCTCTTTATCACTATGCTTCTATCTTACTTCTAACTATCATCTCCTTCTTCTCGCGCAAGAGGAGAACCTTATTTAAAATCAGGAGAACAACTAACTAACTAACCCTATCAATGAAAGACGTGGAAGTAAAGTGTATCCCAGAATCAAGGAACAAACTTCATAAAATGAATTTATCCGTTCAACCCGGTCCAGAGAGAATCTAGCGCTCCACTTTTTTCAGATTGACTGTCATTAAAAATCTTTCCCAATGGTTTCAGTCAAAGAGTCTTCACCAGAGCTTCCTCGAAGTCGTGCAGGAAATAGGCTTTACTGCAAGACCGAGATTGGTTGCACTTGACTCGATCATACTTTCTTCAACAACCTACAAAACACAAGGTAACATATGTGAAATAAAAGGGTGCATGGCACATACACAATATCCGTTCATTAATCACATATTTAAATCTATTTCATCATTCAAAAACTATATGCGATATACTGGTCATTTAGGGAGTCAATGGGGTAATAAATGTAGTCAAGTCAACACAATAGGTTGTAGGAATATGAAAATATTTTGCTATAGGATATCCCCATAAAAGGTTTCAAAAGAGTTTTAAACAACAACGAATAACAAAAGTAAAGGCATTAAAAGTTCATCATAATATCCAAACTATGAGCACATTTTGGGCTCATCACCTTTTTCACTGACCTACTTAATGCCTCTACTAATATAATGAATAAAAAGGGAGACAAAGGATCTCTTTGCCTCACCCCTTGAGAAGACTTAAAAAACCTAGAGGGTGTACCATTTATTAACACTAAAAACATTGCACCATCCAAACATTAGTAAATCCATTTACGCCACTTTGCATGAAAACCAATTTTTTTCAGAATATGCATTAAGGAAGAAAAATCCACCTTGTCATAAGCTTTCATCATATCTATCTTAATGATAAAGGATGGCATCTTTTGAGCATAAATATAGTATAAAACTTCATGTTCTACCAAAGCACCCTCTACCATTTATCTTCTAGGAACAAACCCCCTACTCTTCAAAGGCTATTCTTGGAATTATATGTACCATACACAAATAGATTACTTTTGTAAAAGTTTTGTAAATTGTGTTACAAAGTGAAATGGTTCTAAGCTTTGAGAATGATGAAGGATTATTAACCTTTAGAATCAAAGCAATATGAGTCACATTAAATTTTTCTAACATTGTCCCCAAACTTCTTGACTCGTCCAATGCTTTCAACAAATCTATCCCAATAAAGTCCGAATAGTTTTGAAAAAAAATTGCAGTAAAACCATCTGGATCTAGAGCCTTATCTATGGTAAATGAGAACACAACTGCTTTTAACTCCTCTAGAGTGAAAGGTTTCAACAAATTCAAATTTTCTTCTTCTAACACTAATGATGGAATCCCATCTAATAATTATTCCATCACCACCTTTTTTTGATAAGAAATCCCTCCTTGTGCAGAAAGAAATTTTGAAAAGAACTTAACACCTCTCTATATATCCTCCTCTTTTCAAAATATCTCACCTGTAATGCTATCTTCAATTGAAAAAACTGAATTTTTTACTTTCTTTATTTGAGCTGACCTATGAAGGTACTTTGTATTTTTATCACCCTCTTTAAGCCATAATTCTCTTAATTTTTGATGCCAAAATATTTCTTCATGAGCTTCCAACTCTTCCCATTCCTCTTAGCCTTTTTTGCAATTCAAATGATTGTGTTGTTAAACCATGCACTATTATATTTGAATTTACCAAAGGAAGTTGCTTATAGATGTCTTTCTTTTGATGAAAAATATTCTTGAAAATAGAGATATTCCAATTCTTAATTTTGTCCTTCACATGTTTTAATTTACAATAGAATCTATACATGAAGGTCCCTTCCACTATTGAGGAATTAGACCACCATTTTCTTAACAATCCCAAGAAATTTGGATGATGAAACCACATCTTTTCAAATTTGAAAGAAGGTTTAGCTATTGAACCCACGTTTTCCCTTTTAATACCTAATGAAAATGAAAAATTGATGCAAGAGCATCCAGTGGTGTAAGGGCAATCTTGCATCACCCAAAAATAGTTAAATTTTAAGTTTCTCATTTTTTAGATGTTGTTACATTTTTGGATACCCTTTTTTTCATAATGAAATTCCCAATTTATGGCTTTCATTTTCTATTCCTGGGTGGAAAGATATTACAGTTTTAGTTTCCTAGATTTACACCTAAAAATCTTCTGAGTTAGATTTGAGGCACTTAGAGTTCCCGGATCGGTCCCAAAATTTGATGAAATTGGCATAGCATATTGTGAGTGTGTTATTGACTTCGAGACCTTTCCAATGGTTCAAACGGTTCGCGAATTAGAGTCCCGAATCAAAAGTTATGGCCCCAGAAAGTTGGCTCATTTTCTAGAAGATACAATTGCAAATGTTCTTTTGAAATTTGAACTTCAAGTTGTAATTTTTTTTATTTTTTTTTGGTGCCATACTGCCTAAACTCAAATTTGAATGTTGTTTTGGCTCCAAACTAAAGAGGAGCTCTATTTATGGGCGGGTTTCTAATTTTTTGGGTAACTTTTTGGGGACAAGCTCGCATATTACGAAAGGGTGATTCTGTAGCTTTCTGTAACTTGCATGTGTTATAGAACTTGGGGATTTGAGATCCTCTACATGTAAAAAGCTCCATTTTCTAAATAATAAAATTATTCTCTTGTTTGTGAGTTATTTTCTAGGTCTTAGGTTGCACCCTCATCAAGTGGTATTAGAGCAAGTTTTCTTGAGCGTGTGGATAGATTGCCAATCCTGAGGCAGTTCGTACTAGGACTGTGGTTGTGGATCGAGGTCAAGAAAGATGCCTCCAAGAGTGATGCCCGGTAGGCGTGGTGGTGCCAGAGGTGGTCAAGGTGACATAAATACTGGTGGAAGAGATGCACTGGCAGCCCTCCAAAGATAGATTGATGTGTTATAAGAGCAATTAAGAAGAGGGTTAAACCTGAGGGAGGAAAGTGAGGATGAAGTAGAGGAAGAAGGTTCAGATGTAGAAGAGGAAGAAGAAGCAATTGATCAAGACCAAATGTGGCTAATAAGGGCCATTTTGAAGATCAGCAAAAGACCTAGAGCAGAAGTCCCTAGTTATTCCAGAAGTCTAAACCCAGAAGAGCTAATTGACTGGATTAACGAGCTAGAAGAATATTTTGAGTATGAGGAAATAGAGGACCCAGATTAGGTTAAGTTTGTGAAAATGAAGCTGAAGGGCCATGCCAATATTTGGTGGAAAGAAGTCCAGTTCGAAAGAAATCAAAGAGGAAAAGGCAATATCACCAGATGGGATCGCATGGTAGAGAAACTGAAGAAGCAGTTCATACCAGTGGACTATGAGTTAGATTTGTTGAAGAAATTGCAAGGGTTGAAGCAAGGAAGCAGATCTGTAAAAGAATATACTAAATATTTTCACAATATAATCATCAGAATAGGCCACACAGAGGCCAATAAGGAGAAGGTAGCCCGATATCTTAATGGGTTACGACCGAGCATTTAGGAGGAGTTAAGCCTAGTCAAAATGACCACCATTGAGGATGTGTATCGGTTTGCTCTGAAGGTGGAAGAGAAGCTGAACAAAAGATTTTATGGCAAGCAAAAAGGACGAGGAGGTCAAAGTGGAAGGGGTAGTGGAAGACCTTTAGGAAGCTGAAATGATGATGAAAAGAAAAGTGAAGATGTGGGTACCAGCCGAAGCCAAAGGAATGACAACTTCTACCGCCCTCATGATCAAAACAGTGGTGACCAAAGAGGTAGAGGATGAGGGAGATATGGAAAAGGATTTGGAAGAGATGATTTCAAAGGAACATGTTTCCAATGTGGTGAAGAAGGGAATCGATCCTATGAATGTCCACAACACCAAGGAAGGGCGGACAAAAGGCTAGAAGGTCGTGGAAGGGTTGCGCATGTAGATGAGGAGGCCCAATCTGAACATTTAGATGATGCTGAAAGGGGAGAAGCCCTAGTGATTAGGAGAGCTCTGGTGACTGAGGAAAAGGAACCAGAAGAGAGGAAGAATCTGTTTCGCAAAAGGTGCAAGTGTGAAGGAAAATGTTGTGATGTCATTATTGATGGTGGGAGCACCGATAATCTAGTGTTAGAAGAGATGGTCACAAAGTTGAAGCTGAAGAGGGAAAGGAACCCACATCCGTATCGGATTGCCTGGTTGTAGAAAGACCACAAAGTTTTGGTCAATGAGCAGTGCCTAGTAAAGTTCAAGATCGGGAGCTACCATGATGAGGTACTCTGCGATATCATCCCCATGGATGCATGTCACATGTTGTTGGGGAGGTCATGGCAGTTCGATAGGCGAGCTATATATGATGGCCATGCAAACACTTATTCCTTGACAAAGGATGGGGTTCGTCACAAGTTGAAACCCCTAAAGGAGACCGAAGAAAAGGTATGTAGTAGTGTTAGAATTTTTTATGTAGATTGAAGAAATTTTTTACAAGGTATGAAGCATGAGCGTGTGTGTTATGCATTGATTCCTAGAGTGAGTAAGGAGGATAGTGAGAAGGTTCCAGAAGAAGTTTTTGGGATGTTGGATGAGTTTTAAGATATTGTTTCTGATAATGTACTTGAGGGTTTACCACCAATAAGGAAGATCAGTCATCAAATTGACTTGATTCCTGGAGCCAGTTTGCCAAATAAGGCAGCTCATAGAATGACTCTAGCATAAAATGAGGAGTTGAACAGACAAGTTCAAGAGTTGTTGAAAAAGGTTTTGATATGGGAGAGTTTGAGTCCATGTGCAATACCTGCAGTACTAGCACCAAAGAAGGATGTGGAATGGAGGATGTGTACAGATTCCCGAGCCACAAACAAGATAACAATCAAGTACAAACTTCCCCTGCCAAGGATGGATGACCTAATGGACTGTTTGAGTGGAGCTCAATACTTCACAAAGATTGATCTGAAGAGTGGATATCACCATATCTGGATTCGAGAGGGAGATGAATGGAAGACTGCCTTCAAGACCAAAGAGGGCCTGCACGAGTGGTTAGTCATGCCTTTTGGGCTAACCAATGCACCGAGCACATTCGTGCGGCTCATGAACGAGGTACTAAAAGATTTTTTTAGAAGTTTTATTATTGTGTATTTAGATGATATTTTGATTTCCAGTAAGATGTTAGATGAGCATCTAATGCATATTCAGAGAGCCTTTGAGAAGTTAAGACAAGAGAAACTGTTGATTAATCTAAAGAAGTGTAGTTTTGTGAAGAGGGAGTTAGTGTACTTGGGGTTTGTTGTCTTAGCAGAAGGTCTCAAGATGGACCTAGAAAAGGTGAAGGCTATTCTAGAATAGCCTACCCCAAGAACTGTTACCGAGGTGAGATCTTTCCATGGTTTGGCTAGTTTTTATAGAAAGTTCATTAGAAACTTCAGTAGTATTTGTGGGCCCTTGACTGAAACAATGAGAGGGGATAGAAAAGAATTCAAGTGGAGCACTGGAGTGGCAAAGAGTTTTGAACTATTGAAGAAGAAGGTAACAAAGAAACCTGTTCTAGCCCTCCTAGATTTCAACAAGGTGTTTCAGGTGGATTGTGATGCCCTCATCAAAAATGATCTGAACCTATCTAAGGAAAAATTTCTAACATGATATCATTTTTTTTAATTATCCAATTTAAAGAAACTAAGACCCTATCCAACTACACTGCTATCTGTAAAAAATTCTTTATGCTTGTTTTTCCAAGTGTACTTTCCCTTACCTCGTATATCTACAAGTGCATTATTTAGAACAAAAGAATTAAAATCATCAATTGTTTTTGGAGGTTGAATGATCCCTCCTTTCTTATCTTTTGGTGATAGTATTGCATTAAAGTCATCTATTATAATCAACTTATCTACACTTAGTTGATCCAAAACTTCTTTCAACTTATCCCACAATTGGTTCTTTCCAATTGCAGCATTAGGAGCATAAATGTTTAAGAGATAAAATTGTAAATTAAACTATGTCACCTTCATTAACTGCCAATGTTGATATTTTACAATGAATCCACTATAACAGATTGTGAATTCCACAATGTTACCCTACCCCTAGAGGCTCCTTGTGCAGTTGATTGAACTAATTTCCAATGAATCCATTTATAAATTACTAATTCAAAAACCACTTGAGACAACCTTTTTTCCTACAAAAGTATAAGATCCACCCCACAAACATCAATTTGATGTTTAATGCAAGCTCATTTATTAGGGTCATTAATGCTCATAACATTCCAAGACACTATATTCATTTGTTACATGGAAAGCAATTGGCTCCCCTCAACCTTTTCTTGATATTTCCCTCTAATGTCAACTATCTACCTGCTACTATTTCCTCCTACAACTTCACTACATTGGAATTTTTCCTATGCTTACTAGGATACTTTTGAATAGTAAATACCAAAGATGGTGACTGTGTGATAGAAAAATGTGTGAAATAAAAATCCATCTTCTCTTCTTCAAGTTCCCTCCCAATTTCAATTTCTTCTTATAACAATGACAAATATTTTGTCAAATTTAACAAAATGTCACTCTCCTCTTCCTTTGGGTCTATAGAATGAAATTTTGCATTTAAAGACAATACATTTGGAAGCATATTCTAATTATCCAATTCCTCTACTATTTCATCAATAATGGAAGAACCTACCTTAGTTACCACATCCTTATCTATAACCCCTCTAAATTCCCCATATCAAAAGATGTCTGAAAAAAAATCAAGCCAAAGAAAAATACCTAGTTGATTTCCCAGAATTTCAATAAGATGAAGCTTTCTATATTCCTCCAGAAAATGCTGCAACTCGATTGAAAATAGCATAAACCTAACTCTAGTGAGAGCAAGGGAGAAATTTGGTGTTCATGGTGTAGTATATACACCCAAGCCATCACAAAACCATGATTTAACTCTATGTACTGAATCTCTAGCATCTTTTTAGAAAATATGACCACAAAGAACCCACCCCCCTTATTTAAATAAAAAACCTAAGAAGATCATTCCCATTCATGAAAAACCAAAGATTGCAAAAAATTCAAATCATGGGAAAAATTCCAAAACTTACAATTAAGTGTTAAACCTTGAAGATCATGAATATGAGGTTGAAGCATTTCCTCCTTAAAAGTAACCAAAATAGAACCCACTAGAATACCTTCCTTTTTCAACTTAGGCTGCTAGACTTTCCTTTATAGATTTAGCCCAAATATAACCCGACCAACATCGCACTTCAAACAGAATTAATCTTAGAGCTTTTACCTAGCTAATCCAACCTGCCATCATTGAGAAGAGGGATAGAATTGGGAAAGGTTACTGGAAAATGAAACCCACCATTCATATAAGGTAAAGGAATGTTATTAGGAAAGGACGTAGGATTCAAGTACCTATGTTTTGGATTGAAGGGAGCCCAAGAAACTGGGATAGTGTTTGGGAATGTAGATGGGGGATTAACTCCAAAAACCACATCCCTCCAATATTGATGCGAGGAGCTTGAAGAACCTTCATGTGGCATAGAGTCCAAAGCACAAATATCAAATGTCAGCTGTGAAAAATGACTAAGTGTTTTCCTGGTTGGATGCAAAGGCCAAAAATATTAATATCAATGCCCAAAACCTTGAGGCTTTCCTTTAAAATGTTGAGACTCACCATTGAAATTCTCAGCAACTCTCTTAGAATTAAAACATCCTTTAGAACTAATAGATCCCTTTGAAAAATTGAGGAAACCACTTTTCTCCTCCTAAAAAGCAATATCATGACAAACTGGCACTGATCTATGCCTTGGTACATCAAAGACTTGCAAAAAACTAGACCTCCCTTACCCATAAGTGCCATGAAAACCCAAAAATTTACCAAAATGACTTAATTTTTTGAAAAACTACTGTTCGAGAAGAAAAGTGTGTTTCATTTTGTGCGGACCTCCATCTCTATTTTTTCCTTCTTTTAAAAAAATCTAACCTCCACATGACTATTAATAAATTTAATTATTTTATATGTTTAGTTTTTTAGTATGGTGTCTTTTGTTATTAAAAATTTAGGAAATTTTTGTATAACTAATAATATAGTCACTTAAATTATTCTACTTTGACACTCCACAAAATTTTGACCATTAGATGAGCATGAACAATAACTTATGACTACAATTCAAATCTAGAATACCAATCTAAAATAAAAAATGGTAACAAAACCTTTAGATTCATATAAGAGGCACTAGATTGGTTTAGATTAATGGTTTAAACTTATTTCAATAATTTCCTATTTTGATGTTTTTGAAAGGTAAGCTAACATTTTAATATTTTAATTTTTTAGTGGAACTTGTAGGGGAATATAATAAAGTTTCAACTTATTACTACTTCATACTTATTTGTCCTCAGAAATTTACCCCACATTCTCACTCATTTTTTTACTCCATTGTATAGACCAAGTCAAAGAGACAATTTTTCTTTTTTAACAACTAGACTTAAAAGTTGACTTTGAGCCTCAAATGACTAATTCTAGTAACTATCAAATCAGTCAAATTAATAGTTCTTGGGACTAGACTAGTCCCTAACCTCAATTTTGTTACTTTTCTTACATCCAAAAGGATCTATTTTTACTATTAGTCCATACCTATCTATAGGTGGATTCTAATTTTTTCGTTGAGATTTGTTTGCTATTATTGTCTTTCTCAGGAGTCATGAAGACTATTTAAGCTATAGTTTGAAAGATTTTCCTATTAAACTATAATTTCAATTATTCATTACAAATTTTCTTACTGGTTGGTGCTAATTTTGCTATGTTTTTCATATTTTCAATTTAAAATTTAAAGAGAAAAATCTTGTGACTAGTCATTGACAAGTAGCCAAAAAATTATGATGGTTTTCTAATGTTTAAAATTGGTAGATGCATTATGGAGCATATATCTAAAGTTTCTTACGATGATATTTTTTCTGATTTGTTTGGAGAGTATAGCAGAAAAATAATTGATGAGCAAAATGTTGTTATGGCAAGCAAGCATATAAGCATCATTTGGAAAAAAACACTGGAAGAGGATGTTGTTTCCTTGTTTCATGTGGCTTGTCTACACTTACACATTTTTCATATATTCCTAATAGAAAGCTTTGGAGTCGCATGTTTGTAGCAACTTGGTATCAGTTAGCAATGGTGAATGACATTTGCATAGTTTTCTCTATTATTTCAAGGCTTACAAGTTACTTTTTCCATTAAAACCACCTTATTGATGTCTTGTATTTTTTATTTGGTGGGTACCTAATTATTTTCAGGAATCCCAAATGTGTTTGAGGTGTTTTGTTTTGATGATCTTGCTTTTTCTCAGGTAAGATATTTTGGCAACTTTGATCAGTCTACCTCATAAGGGGGATAGAAAGCCCAAGATCTTTAGAAGAGGAAAGGAAGATGATCCTAAGTATGCTCATTTCTACTTTGGATTTCATTGCTTTAAAACATGTATACAATTTATGCAGAATACTGAGGTAAGTTGCTTTCCATGGTTTGGGTGTTGTGTTTTCATTGCTTCCAATCTAGTTAGATTCCTACACTACTCAATTAAGTAGGTGTGTTGTGGTGGGGATGACTGGTTACTAGCTCATAAGTCTGTATCTGGAGCACCAACACTATTCTTCCTCCATTTTCGAAAGTAGTTCATGCGAGACAATCTCTATTACCATATTTTTCCTATATGTGTAATGGGGAGTCCAAGAATCTAGTAGCTATAAGACCTAAGTATTGTTAGATCTGCTTTTCATTTACTGTGAATAGATTGAAGTTCAACGAATTTTTCTTTGTCAAGGTTATGTAATTTTTTTCCTACAAACTCTACACATTGTTTATCCATTCATCCTAAATACAACTTGACAACTTATATTTCCTATATTAGGCTGGTGTTGGGCTAGTGGTATGCCAAAAACTTTGTGGAATCAACAGTGTTATATTTTATGCCAATGCAATCTTCAAAGGTGCTGGGGAGAGGCTATGTTAGTGTACTACATGGTTCTCTTTCACTATTGCTGATATAAGTGTATTCTTTTTCTATTTTAGATGGAATATAATTATTTTGGAGTGAGTTGAAGGCTATTCTTCAGGTGATAGAACATCAATTGGAATTCCTATACTTGAGGTACCAATATGGTTAATTCATGATAATAATACCTCATTTAGTTCTTCTTCATGATCAAGCACATTTGTCTTGTTTATTAATTATATTTCAAATTTAGTCTTGCATTTGAAGCTACCAACAAAATGTCAAAATCATATGGATTCAATGGTGCAAATCATAGAAACAAATATCTTTCTTGGGGATTTCTAGACATAACAAAAGACAAAGGTATTTTAAATTTCTCGGGATATATAAAAATGCCCAAGACATAACAAAAGAAAAAGGTGATGGAACTTCATAAATTTTGCTCCTTATGTTCCATTCCTGCCTTGCCTTATGTTACTGATATTTCATGGTGTCAGAAATTTTCCTAGGGTTGGGGGTTTTAGATTTTTTTTCATGTAAAACCATTGAGTTTATTTTACACCTTGGTTGGCATCTTTTTTGCTATTACCTTTTTGAAGGGTTTTAAAACAACTTATGTCTTATTGTTTTGTCTAGGCTAAGTCCCTTTGGTATTAATACTTTATTTCCTATGCGGGGTTTTATTTTACTAAGTCTTCATTGGCCCTATGTTTCATCATTTAAAAACAACTTATGTCATTGTTTGTCATCCACCTAGTGATGTCCCCTTGTCCTTTTAATAAATGTTTTATTTTGCAGAGGGATAAAATTCGCGCGACCATTGATCAACTATCGTTTGATCTCAGTCACTCCCCGCTATCCCATAATGACCCCACCACACTACTTTTTTTTATCGTGATATCACAGGCGAGCACCATGTGTCCTATCTGGTGAGGCTGAAGGAGATAAGTTTGAATAACCATTGATCTAATCTTGTCAGATCTCAATGGTTGCCCGCCATCGTGTGATCATAAATTGCAAGGTCTTTATTGATCGTGATATCACAGGAGGGCACCATATGTCTCATCTACTGAGGGAATAAGGAAAGCACCTTGGTGAATTAATTTTGTCTTAATACATTAAACGATGAATTACTAAAGCTTTTTTAAGAAGCACATGTTTTAAATCAATGGGTATGTTATAATTTGGATGAGAAAGCTGCTCAATGGCTAAGGATAAGGCTGGTGACTGTGTTGAAGGAACGAGATCATTGATGCTCAAGATCTACGGTTGTTAGCCATTGCATGATCGTAAGTTACAGGGTCTTTATTGATTGTGATATCGCAAGTGACCGCCACGTGAATTTCCTTGGTAGCATATGGTATGGTGGGCCCCTTATTTTCCATGTTGGTGATTATGTCAGCTTATTTTGAAGAAGTTCATTTGATCATTTGATCTAACTGAAGGATCAACGACTATAATTTAAATCTGCATCAAATATGGTTGAAGCCATTCATGTAGTGCGCAAGTGAGCTTTAATGGCGGATGAGACACTTGGCATAATTTGATTGAAATAAAAATCAACTCTCCTACTTTATTTGTATCACAAAGTATTCAAGTGTTTAGCGGAGTAGTCTCAGAGCCGAAAGTGAAGTTGTGAAGTATTTGCAACCAAAATTTGGGATTTTTGCAAGCAGAAAGCCATGAGTCAATTCCTGTGTTTCCTGGTTACTCTGCACTTAAATTTGGGAAAAGATTTTTTGTACTTATCATAGAGCTTGTTGATAAATGTTAGGGCTATAGTTTATTTAAATTGTGAGAAATTGTAGTGTGTTGTTCTGCAATTTCATATCCCTAGTTAGTCCTAGTTATTTGAAGTGTGAAGTTATAAAGAGGGCCTAATTTTTCCAAGATGGCACCACTGAAGTAACATTTTGGACAAGTTGATTATTTAAGAAGAAACCTATATGATGATTTCCTAAATCAATTTCCCTTGTCAACAAATGATAGAAAGAAGGGATTGGTTCTAATGCGAGGGAAAATCCTAGGGGAAGGGCTAGTATATAATTTCTCCAACATAGCCAATGCTAGGGTTCCTCTTACAGGCTTGGAGATGTTCAAATTGTGGTATGGAAAGAGGAATTTTTCTAACCCTTTTTCAAATGTTTGGATGTATGATTTGGGAAAGTTGGTGGTCCCAAACGTGTTCCCTAATATAAGCTTGCTTAGGGCAGTGGCCACAAGATATGACCCTGTCACACAAGTGATCACGTAGGGTTTTTGATAAGATATGTTCCCTAATATCATGTAGGGTTTTTGATAAGATTCAAGCATCATATCAAAGATATTAAGGGTATGGCCAACAAAGTCCTTAATCTAGGATACACAAGGCTTCTAGGGAGTCCTCGATATACTCTTGGTATGTGAGGCATAACCGTGAACACCAACCTATCACAAGCATGAGTCAAGAACCCCAGCGAGATACATAAGGGCTTAGACCAACTCTTCACATCTATCTAGGTATCACCCTAGCTTTGATGCTCCACCAAACATGATGTGACTGGATTGGGGTACATCTTTTTCTCTCCACCCTTTCTATACCCCATTGGTATGTGGGGTTGGGATCGTCCATTGGGGTGATGAAATACCCAAGCAGGTCTCGCTAGAAAGAGAGCACTAATCATTTTTGGCTACTCCCCAGGCTCACACGAAGTACAAGGAGAAAGCTTAGATGATGCCATGCCCCCTTGGGTGATACAATGGACTTGAAAACAATGCAAATAGTAGATTTGACTCCCCCCTAATTAAAATATGTTCCTAGATTAATTAACGAAAACAACAAGGAAATCTTTAAACAATTAAGTAAACAGATTGTCCTGCAAGCAAATGTTAGTTGTTTTGTCCTCTGTTCTTCATCAATCATGAAATAAGTTGCATAAATGTTAGCAAAAGACACTAATACCCTTGCAAATAGATGATGTTAGGGGGTTAGAATATGAAAATGACAAAAAATTGAAGCAAAAATGAAGCTAAAACAATTGTTTTACCTCCCAGAGTGCTCTGTTTAGGGCAAGTTTGCCTCTTTGTAGGGGAAGGTTCACCCCTCCTAAGAAATTTTACCCCTCTGCAACAAACAGTTAGCATATAGGCTTATAAAAACATAGTTTTGTGGGAAATTTCACCCCTCTGCAACAAACAATTAGTAGACATGCTTATAAAAACACAGTGTTGTGGGAAAGTTCACCCCTCTGCAATAAACAGTTAGCAAAAAGGCTTATAAAAAGATAGTGATGTGGGAAATTTTTCCCCTCTATAGCAAAAAATTAGTAGACAAGCTTATAAAAACACAATGTTGTGGGAAAGTTCACCCCTTTGCAACAAACAGTTAGTAGACAGGCTTACAAAAACACAACATTGTGGGAAAGTTCACCCCTCTACAACAAATAGTTAGCAAATAGGCTTATAAAAACACAATGTTGTGGGAAAGTTCACCCCTCTGCAACAAACAGTTAGCAGACAAAATGAAAAGATACAAAAAAAAAAAAAACGTAGTTAGCAAATGGTTAGGAAGCAATTCACACTTTTGCAACAAATAGTTAGTAGATAGAATAAAAGAGCACAGTGTTGTGGGAAAGTTCACCCATCTGCAACAAATAGTTAGCAGACATGCTTATAAAAACATAGTTTTGTGGGAAAGTTCACCCTTCTGTAGGGGCAAGTTTTCCCCTCTATAAGGGCAAGTTTGCCCCTCTGTGACTTGAACCTACAAAGAACTTAAACAACAAGAAATGTAAAAATATGGAACCCATTTGTAGGTCCCATCGAGCATACCAGAAACCAATGATCTTAACCTACTCTAAACCATGCAAAACAAGATGCAAAAGAAAAGAAAAGAACACTGACGCCTCATGATTAGCCTAGTTGAATCTAAATAAAAATAAAGATAACAAAGAAGTTGATTATACCTTGTCTTGGATTTATCCTTTGGTTGGCCCTTGATGGTTGATTTTATATGTGAACCCTTTGATGGTAAGATGCTAAAATGGATTCAAAATGATGTATGCAAGATGAGGATTCAAATGAGCAAAATGGGTAGTTGAATGGATGGATTGAGTGCAAAGGATGAAGCTTGAGAGTATGCAAATATGCAAAAATGGAGGTCTTTAGAGATTGATAGCTTGAGATGAGAGATAGGATGAATGTTGTTGTGATTCAAGTGTTGAGAGAATGCAAGTGTATTGAATGAAAAATGATAATTCAGAATGAAAGAAACTTCTTTCATTTTATGGAGAGGAACCCTAAAAAGAATGAACAGTAGAGATGTCACTATGGACAAGATGAAGGGTTGTAGTGGGTTGAGGACTCACAAGCCCTCACATCTTGCCATGTGGTAGATGATGTGTCAAAAGGACACATGAGGTGGAGAGGGTACAAATGATGTGGATGTAATTGCAAGTACCTTGGAAAAAGGATGATGTGACCTCTCAATGATCACATGGGGAAACAAAGAATATTGGGTGAATAAAAAGTGAATTTAAAATTCACATGATTGTAGAATCTTGTGGATAAGACAAGGTTCCAAAAAGAGAGGTGGAAAGTACTTTGGATAAAACAAGGTCCTTAAAAAGGTAAGTACTTACCCACATGTGACTGATGTGACAAGTCAAAGCTTCTAGAAGACTTTGGCACAAGTGAGTGATGTGACAAGTCAAAGGTTTTAGAACTTGCATGGGGAAGAGAAGATTCCTTAGAGGAATAAAAATGAATTAAAAATTCACATGGGGAAGAGAGGAGCCTTGGATGAATAAAAAAGAATTAAAAATTCCTTGGAGGATGGGGAGTGTTGACCAAGGTACTAATTAGGCTTAACTAATCAGTAATTAGAGGATAATTAGGGGTTAATGAATATTAGAAGCAAACTTGCAAAAGTTGGAGGATGTGACACATCCTAATCAAGGATTAGGCATGTGCACATCCCTAATAAAGAGATTAGGAGATTGATTAGGATTAAGTGAAAGTGATGTGACATGTGAGGAATTAAATAAATGTCATATTTATTTAATTCATTTGATGAAAGGGGATTAAAGAGGGTAAGGTATTTAATTATTCATTGAATACCTTAGGGATTTAGATTAATTTAAGTATATTAATTAGATAATAGCAATATTGCTTAATTAATGCAGCTAAGAAGATGTTTAGATGAAAATGGACAAATTTGGACAAATGTAAGTGTCCAAATTTAGGTGTCTATGGTATGTTCATTGAGTTATGCTTGTGATTTGTACCTTGTTCAATCATTTCGTTGAAATAGAGAACACTGGATTTAAATGGATTCAGTATAAATAAATAAAAGTATATATATATAATTGAAACCTTAATTCAATAGAATATTATGAAAGTATTTGTTTAATTTTAATAAATTGAAATATATTGTTTAAACAAAATATTTAAATAAATATATATTAAATTATATGGTTATGCAAATAAGTTATAAGCTAGATTAAATTAATAAACTTAGGTGCAAATATCAAGTGGGAGGAAAATAAAAGAAAAGAAAAGAAATTAAAAATTAGAAAGTGGAAGGCAGTTTTGAAAGAAGGTAATTGTAAAAGTAGTGGAGGTTAATAAATAAAAGGAGTGGAGTTAACTGCACAAGGGAAATGTGATTATTTTTCTTAGATGCAAAATGAATTCTTGAATTCTTTCCATGAACTATCTTTTGGGGCTTCTGGGAAAACTTGTTCTGAAAGTTTGGAAAAAAATCGGATTTGGGGGTTTTACAGTGGCAGTGGAATTTGGAGTTGCTAAAATTGCAGAGTGGAAACTTGGAAGAAGTTGGAGCTATAGCTTGGGGCTTTGAATCCGACGATAATTACTAGCTAATTTTTGTGAATCATTCCAAGTTCCTCCATTTTCCTTCCTATTTTCATTTCGTTCAAGAAATGAATGTTTGTTTGGAAACATTGTAAATCATTGACTCTTTGCTTAATTTATTCTGAATTAAAAACAAATCTTAGAAAATGAATCTTCAAGAAAAGAATAGTAGTAATATTTTTCTTGTGTTTGAATCACTATGTATATAATTTCTTGCTCATCGATCTGAATATGTATATATGCCAAAATGGCTTAACCAAAATACATGGCCTACTTGTGTAAATTGTTCATGCTATAGTTGAAATTTAGTGAATGTAAACCCCTGTGAAATTTGCATGGTCATTAACCAATACATTTATCCTATTTGATGTTGGCCTCAGATCAAACAAACCCACCCAATATAGTATTTCATGTGCTTGATATTTTTTCTTCCTCAAGGCATAAAGCTCCAGGTATGGTATGAATTGCATTTCCAGTATGTTATGTTTGATATAGGCACATATTTTAGCTTAAGACAAATTGAAACTTTAAAAGGGCATCGCCCCTATTCTTTCCAACTTTCTCTATCTGGTCTATAGTTTCTCTCACTGTGGCCTTATCTCATTGGTCAATTCAAAACCTTTGTATTTTAGCTAGCTTTATAACTCTTAAGGTTGAGTATATGTGCTTATTTAACATAATATTTTTGAAGTTTTAGAAGTGGCGCCGCCCTATATCATTCCATCTCTTGTATCTGGCATTCTTTTCCTCATAGTATGCATAGTACTAATTTCTTTTGACATCACAAATCTATTTAAGCACTACAAATATCTCTAAGACAACTGAGAATTATTCATTACACTGTCAATCTTGCATGATCTCCATTGAATACTTTGGTGTACAATCATGAATAGGTGTGAAACTGTTAGTTATTTTGATGCATGCGTTTCCTTAGGCTTGTGAATCCATTTGTGTTAGAAGCTCCTCATACACAATAATGATGGTGGAGTCTATAATATATATGTAATGATTTTCGTTCATGCTGAGAGTTCAAAATTATCATTTATTCTTTAGTTCTTCTAAATCAAAGGTCATATATAATTGAAACCAAATGGATATATTATTGACTTCAATTACCTGATATATGTATGTGTGTGTGTGTGTGGTGCGTACCTTGTGTTGAACACATTGTTCTTGTTGTCTAACAATGTGTAGTGCACTTGGACTGTAAATTGTGATCACATTGTTCTTTAATAGTAATATAAATAAATGGAAATATAGGTATATGTATATAAATATGTATATACATATATGCTTATATATGTTTATATATATATATATATATATTATACATACATACATACATACATACACACACACACACACACACACACACATATAAATATAATATATGCATAAGAAATATTACTATTCTATTGTTCTGAGTTATGGTTGAGACTTTTGTGAAAACATTAAATAAATCTTTCTTGTCAAGACTGAAATAATTATAACTAGATAAGTGAAGTTAGTGTATATTGAAAGAAGTACCACTTAAATTGATTAATTGGATAACATGAAATGAAGTTCCTTGTATTCCTTCATAGAATCTATTATGTTATTATTGTTGAATTGTTGATGCAAAGTATATGAATGTGGGTGTTTTGGAAATAAATTGTGGGAAATGTCTATTGCTAAGTTATTTTGCAAATTGGATCTTAGAGTCTTCTAGAGGCTAGGGAGATTTGTTCTCTTGATGGAAATTTTTGGTTTAACTTGACATTGGGGATTTCATTTTGGTTATGTTATGATGGTCGTTAACCTTGCACAATATATTAGCCTATGTGGTTGATCTTATGGAACTTGTGAACAGGAGAGGTAATGCCTCACCATATAATTTTCTTTGAGTTTTGGGTTTGTGAAATTGGATTTTTTTTTCTATTTTAGTGGTTTTCTGTTGTCAGTAGGGGAGTGGATTTCGATGGGGGCTGATGCACAAAGTGGCGCTAGGATAACCCATGTGGAAGTTTTGTAAACAAGTGATAACCTAAAATAAACTAGGGGGTTGGGTAGAAATAAAATGAAACAAGATAAGTCAATACCTCGCTCAAGGCTCAAGTGCTCATATAGGCTTGAGATGAGTCAAGAAGGCCTGGAATGGAAAAATCAACAACCTCGTCTCTGCAAGAGGTGTGTTAATTCCACATAGGTTTGCATGAGGGGCCGAAGATTGGTAGAGGCTACTAGGATAACCCAGGATGGGGGTCGAGGCCTAGGAAGATCTACTTGGATAACCTATGAAAAACTATGTGATGACACTCCTCCTATGAAAACCATGTATCCCCTTATCTTTTGTTTTACCTTGGATATTTATGTGCCTCTAGAAGTATAATCACTATTGTTTAATGTTGTACTACTTGCTCTTGTGTGTCATGTTAGCCTTGTGATGTCTATAGTCTTTTGTTTGTCAGTGATGGTGGGACCCTTTGCTATCTCCTAGCACAGGGGGTGGACCTTCAGGTTCCACATGGTTGGGTGGATAGTGCATTGTTCTCCATTGGGTTCCCTCTCCTTGTTCGTGTTGTGGTGACTTCTGCATTGTACCTGCTCTTGGGATTCATTATCTTTGTATTTGTATTGTATCAAATTTGACATATCATGTACCATGCTTGATGTACAATCCTCACATGTAAATGAGGATAAATTATTATTTAGAATGTAAATGTAATAATGTAAATTGATGTTAACTTTTTTATGAGATGGATGATGTAACAAATGCTATTTGCATATGTTAAATTGAATGAATTGAATTAGTTAATCTCTATGTACTCATGTTATGGTTGTTTCTCATGGATTACTTGATTAAATGAAATAATTAGATGTGATTCCTAGTTGATGTTAATTTTTAATTAATGAAATATCTCATAGTTCTTGTGCATTTGATGATGAGAATCATGTAACGTAACTGTGAACCTTAGAGGAAATAGGATGAATTGTATTAATGATTCATCTGCAATGGTGCGTTAAATGCACTCTTTTAAAAAAACATTGTTCTATTTTCAGTTGCTAGTGTGTGGTCCTCTAGGGTTTGTGGTGGGGGAATTACACTTCACCCTATCAATTTGATGAGGCTAGCTTGCAAAAAACTATAAATGTGAATATAAGTGTGCTACAGGCACAAATTGATTTTATCCAAAATGAGCCTAATATGCCCCCACATACTGTGCAGTTTGCATCTACAATGCAAACCGTTGTTAATTCTATTAGATCAATTAATGTGGATCTAGAAAGATACTGCCCTTGGAGGGAGGAGAGGATTCAATTTTTTTCAGATGGATTTCCATATAGAAAAATCCTTTTGTATTTTGTCGACCCTTCAACAAACCAACCTGTCCATCCAAATAAGAAAAAGAATTTCAACTAGATGGTCTTGCTCACCACATTTTTGTTAGAGTTGCAATCACCCATGTTATGGTATAGCTCATGCATCCACTTTAGGGGCTGCACAAAAGGAACATTCTTTCTTAGCTACAGTATAAGATCATCCAATAGAGGTATGCCACATTTTAAATGTTTGTGCAAAATGTGTATACTAAAATCAATAAATGATTCAAATCAATTTTAAAATATCAATTATCAATTTATTTAATAAATTAATTATTTTGTTGTTTGGTACAGATGACTAGCTTAGGGACATCATCTTAGTTAGATCAATGTTTTGTGTCGACAACTGTGCAACTTGGCACACCATATATGGTAGACAAATAAATTTCCCTTAACCATTGCTAGAGTTCATTAAATATACATTTAACTAGTTTCTTAAAATTATATATTTTGATAATTATATAATTTAATTTAAATGTGAATTATTTTAATAACATCTGGAAGTTCAAGTTACTTCCATCTTAGATCAACCAGAAGGTGTGGTGAGTTCTCCTCCATTGCCAATTATGATGCTCGAGTCATCCTTGGTGTGTGGTTAAATATTACATTTCTACTTTGAATTCAGTTGAAGTATAATTTTGTAATTTTAAAAGAATTGTTGAGAATATATATGTGCATATATATGCAAGATGATAGCATGACTAAGGAAACAATAGGCCCTACCACTAAAGAGTGTAGACAATTTCACGAGTCATCCATAGTATTCCATGTCCTATTAGTAAATTTTTTACTTAATTTCTAGGTCCTTTATATGGTTACGTTTTGTAAATATTCAACTCCGACTTTTGCTTTATTTAAATATATGAATTAGTAGTTGAGACTTTTGGTACACAATTGATAGTTATACCAAGGCAACAAAATGTGAGATTTGATGAGCATCATGTGGTATGTATGCACAAAAGTATATATATATATATATTTGTTTTAAATAATTTCATTTAAATATTATACATGCAATTTTGAAATTTTAATTGATTTGAAGCTTCTTTTTCATTTACAACATGAGCCACCATCTACTTCATGCGGAAGTAAGAGGCTTCTTCATTTCGATGATAATAAAAATAGTGTAATGTGACATTTATTCATGGACTATGAGTTGGATTGTGATGCATTTATTTCATGTGGACTATGAGTAATTTAGTATTTATTTTGTGGACTATCACTAGATTACATTTTTATTTCATGTGGGTTGTGACTATTTCAATATATATCTCAAATATACTATAGATTTCAATATCTAAATTAAATGGATTATGTATATATGTTTTTATTTTATAAACTATTTTGAAAAAAATCATACATCTAATTGTCAATTTGCAAGTCCTAATTCTAATTTTATATTGAAATTTTGTTATAATTGGAAGTCCTAATTCTAATGTGATAGTTAAAATTATAATTAAACATTGAAATCCTAATTGTAAGTCCTAATTCAAATGAGTCAAACTACAATTTCATGTCCTACTTGTAATGCGACAACTTGAAAATCGCAAATAAACATTAAAGTCCCAATTACAAGTCTTAATTACCATTCTAAGACAAAATTACAGTTAAACTAGTTAAATTAGTTTGGTGTAGTATGTGTATTAATCATTTTATATGATTATGTGAGGAATCATTTAAAAAACTATAAAAATATTTTGTTAAATTCATGATGACTAAATTTGTAATGTCACTTTTCTCCCAAATTTATTTAAGTATCAGTAATGAATTTAGTAGATTAAATATTAGAGATGAGATCATTTACAAGATGTAATGTTACTAAAATATACCTAAATTATTAATGTAAAATAACATGCAATAATTTAGTATCATGAAGTTTCCACAGTCCATAGTAATAGTGTATTGAATTTTTGGATTGAAACTATGTATTGATTTTTTCACATCAATGTTTCAGATCATACTCTATGATCCATCATTAGGATGTAATAATTTGACAAGAATTATAATTAAAAAATTAACATGGTAAATTTAATAACACAAGCATATAATTAAATCACATTTTCATCAAATTCATTATATAATATTCTCAATATCTTTTAACATCAATGATTTCCAATAATTATTTGAATATTGATCACTTGGAATGGTCATTCTCCTCATAGGAATATTTCAGTGGTCTTAGCCCTCATAGCTATGAAACAATTTAGTTGGAACTAGTTCTTTTTTGAGAACCAACACGCATTCTTCCCAAGCATAATAGCCTTTTAGTGTAGAAAAATGTATCGCTTTACATTTTTCACACTTGTTTGGGCCCTCCTAAGTAAAATGGATTTAATAATGCCTTAATTTAGTGTTGGTAAATGTACCCTTTACATTTTCACACTTATTTGGCCCCTCTTAATTAAATTGAGCTTAATTATGCCTTAATAAGCCCTTTTATTCATTTACAAGCCTAATAAATTATATTTTTCGAAGGGGAAACCTGACAATAATTAATGCTAACATATAATACCTTACATTGAGCAATGTGTGTTCCAGGAATAGGGACCTGAGACCCATTCACCCATGGGTGAATGTGTCCTCCCTAGCACTTGGAACCCATTTTTAAAGCATGTTTTGGTGGTATTTTTATCATCCCAAATTCAGATTTCAAATGTCGACTTGTAATGTTTAATTTTTGAGAAATTAAGGATAAATGTCTATAAATACAAATGGTTATTTTATCAAATCAACTCAAAGTTTTGAAGAGAAATTATACAAGAGAAAATATTATTTTCAAGAGAATTCAAGAGCATATTTATCAAGGATTTATTGCAGCATTCAAGATCTCAAGCATCATGTCAATGCTATGTTCTTTCATGCATATTTTTGGAGCTAGCATTGTGGTGTAGGTTCCAAGATCTAATCCAAGCATTCAAGTCAAAGATTTAAAGCAAGATCAAGGCATCAAGATCCACATCCATTGAATCCATTTCACACAAGATTATCATCAAGATTTCAGTCCTTCAAAGGTTTAATCAAAGGTTTGTTGAGTTACAACATTGATTTGTTCATTCATCATTCCTTTCATGCTATTTCATTTCATTTCGAGGTTTAATTAACAAAACGGGGTTTAACCAAGGAAAAAACTCATTCACCCAAAAAAAAACCATGTTTCCCCTATTGTGTTTGTGTCGCAAATATTAGGTTGAAGGAAATTTGAAGATTGGAGATCTCTAAAGTGCAAAATTGTAAAAGTTGTCAAAGTCAAGAGAAAAGTTGTCATCTCATGGAAACTCAGATCTTGAGCTCATTTTTAATCATTTTCATGTGGAACTAGTGGGAAATTGCATCTTAGATTTGTCTTCAGATGCTCCCAAAAATTTATCTCAAAAAGTTGTCTCAAGACCCATTCACCATTTTTGGATAGGGGGGTGTCCTGGACACTTTGTAACTATTTTTGAATACTTTGCAACCGATTTTGAGGTAAGTTTAAAAGTGTCTTCCACTCATCCAATATGCATAAATTTGACTATTTATATGTTACATCTACATGAATTAGGTCTCAGGTTACATATTTGAAGTCATTTGCTATCTTATTTTCATCTTCCAAAAGTGTTATTTAGTCATATTTACCTCATCCACACATATAAAGGAAATTTGCAGATCTTCCATAGAATTGACTCACCTAAGGGTTGAAAGTTAATTCTATCTTGGAGGATCTCATTTCCTAAATGAAATGGAAAATAGGTAGGTTCATAACACCCCATTTTCCCTTCCGATTTATAGTAATTTTGGTGAAACATTCCAAATTTAGTATAAAATCCTATGTGTTTTGAACCCGTACCTTATTTTTCTATGTTTCATTTTGGTGAACTTGACTATTTGAACATTCTAATTTCTGATTTGGAGTGCACTCAAACCCTATATCTAGGATTTGAATTAATTCACTACAATTAGGGTTTCTAAATTTGACATAAAGTTGCATTTGCATTTTGCATTCATTTTAAATCTGAAAAATCAACAAAAAATGCATAATTTTAGATTTATTTTGCATAGTATTTACATAATAGCATATTTTTAGTCACTTAAATAATAAAATTGATTCAAAATTACATTTCAAAAATTGTCAAATAGTTCATCATTTTTCAGTAATTCTACTTGCATTAGGTCATCAAATTTTGGAAAATTTTATCAGAGAAGTTACAGTTTGAGACTTGGAATAGAGAACAGACAAAAAAAATTAGAAATTGCATTTTTCACTTTAAAAAACCTTGAACAGAGACCCATTTTCCCATGGGAGAATGAGTCCTTTAGGGCCTCTAAAAACTAACTTTTTGAGACTTTTTTGGTTTTTTGCACTTCCCAGATCTACTGGTAACCCCTTGTTTTAGTCTAGAAATTTTTTAGGATTTTTTTATGCATCTAGGTCTAATCATCTATTTAGTGTATCTATTTTAAATCATTCCAAAATTATTTTAGTATTGAAAATCATCAAATTTGTAGGACAATTGTTTACATTTCTAAAGCATTGCATAAGTTGGATAGATTACTTTTCATTTTAGTGAAAAGAAGAAAAAATAGGTTGGGTGGATCCAAATAGGGGTATGAACCACTTAGGTACCTATTCTTCCTCAATTAATTAGGAAATGAGATCCCCACCTCAAATTGACTAATAACTAGGTTAGGTGAATCAAATTAAGGTGAGAATATATAGATTTCCTTATTTTGTGAGGATGGGGTCCTGGTCAAACAACACTTTGGGGAGAAAACTAAAAATAGTAAATCAACACAAAAATGCAATATACAACTTGGAATAGCTGATGAAACTCAAAATAAGTAGAATCAAAAGTCAGATCACATATTAGATAAGGGTAAGATGATGTGTACTAGTCACCAAAAGTCAATTTATGAAGCTGATCTAGGACTCTCACCCAAGGGCGAATAGGTCCTAAGTTAGGGTTTTTTTTCAACTTTTAGGAGCCTCTCATACAAATTTGAATCCTTTAATTGCCTAGGTTTTAGGTTCAAAAAGTTAGAAATAAATTATGCAAGTGAGTTTCCATGAGATGACAACTTTTGCAACTTTGACAAGCTCTTCAGTTTTTCTCTTTAAGAGATCTTCAAGATTTCTTCCACCTAAATCGACAATCACAAATCAAGAGCAAAAAATGTTTTGTTTTTGGTAATGGATGTTTTCCTTGGTCAAACCATGTTTTGGTAATCAAACCTTGAAATGAAACTAAATAGCATGAAAGAAATGGTGAATGAACAATTCAATGTCACAACTCACCAAACCCTTGGATAAACCTTGGAATGTAAATCTGAAACTTGCATGAAATGGATTCAATGGATTTGGATCTTGAACCTTGGATCATGAAACCTACATCATCATATTAGCTCCAAAAACATGCATGATGCAAGAAGAATTTGATATGATAATTGGATCTTGATTGTTGCAATAGATCTTTAATAAATCTGCTCTTGAATGCCTTGAATTGCTCTTGAAATCTCATAAAGTTTCTCCAAAAAAGCTAACTTGAAAATCTTAGATGAAAGATAGTGAAAAACCTTATATTTATAGACATGTATCCTTAATTTATCAAAATTTAAATATCACACACTAACATCTGAATATGGATTTGAAAATGCTAAAATACCACCAAAAACAAAATTTAAATTTAGGTCCTAGGTCTAAGGGAGGACCATTCACCCATGGGAGAATGGGTCCTAGGTCCCTAACCCTAGGAAACACATTGCTCAATGAGAAGTGTTATGTTAAGGCAATAATGAATGTCGGGTTTCCTCTTCAAAAAATGCAATAAAATAGGCTTGGATTTGAATTAAAGGGGCCAATAAAGGGAAATTAAGCTCAATTAATTAAAGGAGACCTAAATAAGTGTGAAAGTGTAAAGGGGTACACTTTACAACACCAAAATAAGAAACAATTAAGTCCAAATTAATAATAATTCCCAATTAAGTGTGAAAATGTAAAAGGGATACATTTTTCTACACTATATTTAGCCCCTACTTTAGTGAGAGGATGAGCACAAGCACAAACTCACACTAAATTAGACATTCAAAACATATGTATGCATCAACAACAAGATTAATCAATCATACAACATCAAAGACTTAAAAGGAAAGTAAAAAAAAGGCGGATCAAGCCTCGACTGTCCAACACGCCTTAGTTATTTGTCTAAAAGAAAAGGGTAGATCAAGCTTTAATTGTCCAACACAATGTGGAACATGTCTTGGTTGTTTGTTCAAAACTGTTACAAGCGAAACACAATGTCCACTATCTAAACAAAAATGCATGCTCACTCTGGGCTAATGGAACCTTAGGCTATCTAATAAGTGAGTCTTAAAAGGGTGGAAAATGAGAGAATATTATTAGGCTCCCATACCATACCAAAGCTATCCCTCTAAGAACTTCAATAATGTGCTACAAAACAAAAAAAACTTTGAGCTTCATAAGGCCTAACAAGCTATGTTATGCTAAGCACCTATGAACAAACAAGGAAAGGCTCCACTGGCAAGCAAAGTGTGTTATGCTTGGTGGCCTTGAAAAGGGTTTGAGATTCATAAGGTTAGCAAGGTGAGTTATGCTAAACACTTTGAAAAAAATGAAAAAAAACATATTCAAAGGGACTTTTCTTAGTTCATGTAAGGTCTCCTCTTAGGTAACATCATGCCTAATGTCTCCAAGAGAGTATAAGTGAAGGATAGAATAAATATCACACTCTCGAAGGACATCAATCCTAATGATACCACTAAGAAAAAGATGCATCGCAAGAAGAAAATTGTGCAATGAAACATAAGGAATGTCAAAAATTTCCAAAATAGTAATGCCAATGTATGCCCCCACTTTAAAGAAATTGCTAACACCATTGCTGCGAGAAATTTTCTTTAAAGTATCCAATAATCAATGCTAACAATAAAGGAGACATGAGAGCTTATTTGGAAAGATATATGCCAAGTCATATGTTCTTGAATGAAGCTACATCATGAAAAAATAGAGGAAGGGGTTTCCCACAAAATGAAATCCCAAAACAAATAAGGGATCTATGGATTCAGGGTCAACATGTCTTTGCTACAATGTCATCATTCTCCAAATACTCATAAAACATAAAGAATGACACATAGAGAATGAAAACAAAGAAAACGATTTTGGGTCAACATGGAAGAGACCTAAATGTCTCAATGCCTTGCATCATCCAAAAAAGGAAAAATCAAGACAAAAGAAAAGATAAATTTTTACGACATATAGAAGAATGTAGATACAAATAGAGGAATGAACATGAAGAGAGAGATGCATCAAACAAAATAGTATAGGGAATCACATTGCACACATGCAATCACTTAAAGAATATGAAAAAGAAAAAAAATAAAAAGAATAGTAAGGCACATGCGAGTCAACCTATAGTAAGTCATTCACATCCCAATCTCGATCAATATATGTGGAAGGAAGATAACTAGCCAAAGGGAAAAAATCAAGCACTAAACTAGGACAAGGCTATCTAACCCCTTGCCCCAACTAAGTGTAGGAAAAGGATGGGCCAAGTTGATTGATGAGAATGAGATCCTTGCAATAAATAAAATGATTTTCAATGAATGTTAAGCATTCAATAGTGAGTATGCTATGGTTCTACAACTATTGTACATGGCAAGGAGAAAAGTGCATGTAATTTCTATCCAACCATTTTCTCATAAGAATCATGATCATTAGGATAAAATTATTGCAATATTATCTTTAAGGAATGAGACTCATTAGTAAGATTCCCAAGAGTTCTATGATATGAAAAATAATTCATTTTCTTAGGATTGTTACCCCTACTAGGAGGTGGAAATGTAATCCATCCTACATGAAGCAGGTGTTCCATTTTTTATTCAATTTATGTTTTAGTATGTAGGAATGGAAACTTTTTGAGTTTGTAAGGTTTGGATTTCTTGCTTGTTTGAGGATCTTGTTGAGGTGGATTGGAAGGAGTAGGAACTAAAGTGATCCTATCATCCTTATGAGACATTGCTTCATCATTATGAGGGATGACATTTTTATCCTTAGAAGATGTGGAGGGATAAGGATTTTGATATCATAATCCTTTAGTATCTTCAATAGAAATTTTCTATAAAACTTTGTGAATTTCTTGCTCATTATTTATGCCACATCCTTATTTAGTTAAAATATTAAAGCATTGGCCATAAATCTTTTCTAGGTTGATGGGTGTGTTGGTCACTTTCTTAACATAAGATGGATAGGTATGTACTTGATTAGAGTATCTAGATTCACTCATTGTTGGAGGTTTAGGCTTGGTTTGTGACTTAATTTTAGGATGTAAAATACTAGACATCACAAGTGGTGTGATGGTAGGGGGTGTTGGTTGTTGCATGGAAGGGTAAACAGATGAATTGCTCTCAAGATTGTTAAGGAAATCATTTATGAAATTGTTCATGATGCCACAATCTTCTCCAATGATGTCAACTTCATGAGGAAATTCATTAGGAGTTGATTGAGCTTGATTAAGTTCTATTGCATTAGGATAATTTACAAAAAAAACAACTTGAAACATCAACTAAAGATGTTAAAGACCTCCACAGCTTACCAATGCACATGTCCATTATGAAAGAATGAATTGAAATGCAAATTTTCAAATCTTAAGCAAGATAAATTTTTGATTATGCTATGCAAACACCTAAAAATGATGTCTTGTAAATGCAATTTTGAGTTCACACAATGCACTAGATTTATCAAATGAAGCTTAATATGATCAATTTCAAGTAAAAAAAATTGTGCAAACTGAAACATAAAACTAAAAACAATAAAGCAGAATACAAAAATAGAGGTTTTAAGGCCCAAAAATTTAGGAAATAACCCCGATCAGGGACTCATTCACCCTAGGGTGAATGGATCCTAGCTTAGGGTTTTAAAAAAAAAAATTACATATTTTTTAGTTGATTCTAGTGGTTTCCAAATTCTAGTTTCAGATAGTGAGTTATAGTTTTAGATTTTTGTGAAATTAAGCTTGAATGCAAATGCAAAATATGACTAAATGAAAACTTAGGAGAGCTAAATTGATATGCAATTTTGATTCAATTTTTAAATTTAATTGAATGATGATGCAGTGCTATCTAAATGATTTGTAAAATGACTAATTTTTTGGTATTTTTCAGATTTTAAGAGATGCAAAAATGTAATCCTAAAACCATAAATGAAATGCAAACTGATGCAAGTTAAACAACCCTAAATAAGATTCAATTCAATGTAGTGCAATAAAAATGAATGCAATATCTAGATCTAGGATGAAAATAAACTCCAAAATTAGAAAAATACAATGATCAAACTCAAGTTCACCAAAATGAAAAGAAGAAAAATAGGTTGGGTGGATCAAAAAAGGGGTATGTACCACTTAGGGACCTATTCTTCCTCAATTCATTAGGAAATGAGATCCCCACCTCAAATTGAATAACGACCCTTAGGTGAATAAAATTAAGGTGAGAATCTACATATTTCCTTTTTTTACAAGGATGGGGGTCCTAGTCAAACAATACTTTGGGGAGAAAAAACTAAAAATAGTAAATCAACACCAAAATGCAAGTTACAACTTGGAATGGCTAGATGAAACTAAAAATAAGCATAACCAAAAATCAAATCATAGATTAGAGAAGCAAAGAATGATGTGTACTAGTCACCAAAAGTTAGTTTCCAAAGTTGATCTAGGACTCATTCACCCAGGGGCGAATGTGTCCTGAGTTAGGGTTTGTCTACAAATTCAGAGAGCCTCTACTATAGATCTGAATCCTTCAATTTTCTAAGGTTTTAGATTTGAAAAGCTGAAAATAAATTCAAACCCTTGGAAAAATATTGGAATGTAAATATGCAACTTGCATGAAATAGCTTAAATGGATGTGAATCTTGAACCTTGGATCTTGACTTGAAATAATTCTTTGAATGCTTGAATGGATCATGAAATCTACATCACCATATTAGCTCCAATAACATGCATGCTGCAAGAAGACTTTGATATGACAATTACATCTTGATTGCTGCAATAAATCTTCAATAAATCTACTCTTGAATGCCTTGAATTTATCTTGAAATGCTCTTGAAATCTCATAAACTTGCTCCAAAAATGCTAGCTTGAAAATTTTAGATGATTCATAGTGAATTGACCTTATCTATATAGATATGTATCCTTAATTTCTCGAAATTAAAATATCACAAGCCAACATCTGAATATAGATTTGGATATGTTAAAATATTGCTAAAAAGATAATTTAAATTTAGGTCCTAGGTCTAAGGGAGGACCCATTCTCCCATGGGAAAATGGGTCCAAGGTCCTTGTAATGTCCCCATTTTCAATGTCCTCCTTTTAGCTAGTTTGGTTTTGACTCACTATTTTTAGTAATTATTATATTTAGTAACTAGTCCGGGTGGTAGTGCAGTGCAGGGTTTCTTGTTTGGGTAGTATGCTAGGGTTGTTCAACAAGCTTTAATTTTTTGGCTAGTTTGTTATTTGGTGAGAACTTACTATTTTTAGCAGTTGCTATTTATAGTAAGTCTATTTCAAGAAACTAGTCTCAGACTCTTAGTGTCCTCAATAGTGTTATTTCTATGGTGGTGTTGGAGAGCCTAAAGTTGAATTATTTAATATTCATTTTTTATAATTCACTTAAGCTATTTTAATAAAATAACTTTATAACTTAAGTGAAGGTTAAGTGGTCATCGAAAATTACCTTGGTGCCTAACGAGATAACTTAACGTTGTTTTAGAAGGATAAATAAGGTAAAATAGTTTCCTTTTGAGTAGGACACCCCTTTGAGGAATATTTGATTATATTCCAAAGTATAAAGCAGATATATTAAAAATTTTTTTGAGGGAAAAGAATTCAAATTGGAGGTTTCCCTAATTTCTCGATTCACTTCTATTTAACCTACTTTTTGGCTCTCATTTGGATATGATGGATTTGACAACTTAAGGAGACTTTGTTGGATTATTGCTAGTTTACTATTTGTAGCTAGTTGAGGACAAAAAACCTCATCTTCAACATTGGTTTCAGTGGTGAGAGATCCACCCTAGATAGAGGGAGTGATTCTACATTAGGAATCACTATTTCTCTCAAGATTTTGATCATTCTAGGGTTCTAGACTAAGAATTATGTAGTTTTTTTTATTTGGGTATCTAGTTTTTGGTGTGTTTGATTCATGGTTCTAGTTTTGAGGGAGTTTGGAATATCAACTAGGATGCCATAGTTCAGTACATACAAAGGATGTTTAGTTGAATGATTCTTCTTACTCAAGACATGGGAATAAAGGGAAAATTTCACTACATAATCATATCTAGGCGATTTCTATTAGAGTTCTTGCTACCCTTCTTCTAGCATTGAACTCATCCATATTTACTTATGCAAGCTTCAACTACTTAGGCATGGGAAATGTTCGCCTCATACTTAGATGTGAGTGCTGTGAGATAATATCAATACCCACAGGTTGTGCACATGGATTAAAAGGCATCATTTTGTGAGCATAGTGTTTGCACATGTGGTGGCGTGAGGATTGTGAAGGGTTGTGTAAGTCTTTGGAGGTTGGATGTGAACTCTCAAGGACACAAACATTCAAATAATTTCCATGAGACTCCTTATCAGATGCTACATGTGATTTTGGTGTCATGTACCATTGATAATAGGAGCATTACAATTGAAAGACTAGGATGTGATTGTTGTCTTGATTTTTTGGGTAGTCTACAAGCTATTTTGAGCCTATATCAGATCTAGGCAAGCATCTTTTCAGTTCCAAAAATTACTTGTAAGTACAACTCATATTTTTGTTACAAAATAGTTATCATTGGTTATAATCCACCTATTATTGCTACAATAAACAAGTCTATGTTAAGGGATGTATTGAACATACTGCTCTCTTAGTTAGATTGGAAAAGTTTGATAATATCACAAGGCTACTATACATTTTTTGAGTTCAAATATTTGCATGAATAATTTGTGACATTTCTTAGGATGAATGTAGTATAAGTATAAAACATATCTTTGCAATTATATCTTTACTTAATAGTCAAAAAGGAAAGAATGAAGATGTTGTGTTAGATTATTATCCTTGTCCATTGTATTTCATTTGGGAAACTACCATATTCATATGCAAAGTAATGAACTAGGTTTGATAAATGATGGATGATGAGGGTGCAGCCTAAGACTTAGAAAATAACCCACAAACAAGAGAATAATTTAATTATTCAAAAAATGGAGCTTCTTACATACAGAGGATCTCAAATCCCCAAGTTCTACAACACATGCAAGTTACAAAAAGCTACAAAATCACCCTTTCACAATATGTGAGCTTGTCCCCAAAAAGTTACTCAAAAATTAGAAACCTGCCCATAAATAGAGCTCCTCTTTAGTTTGGAACCAAAACAACATTCAAATTTGAGTTTAGGCAGTTTGGCACCGAAAATTTACAACATGAAGTTCAAATTTCAAAAGAGCATTTGCAATTGTATCTTCTAGAAAGTGCGCCAACTTCCCAAGGCCATAACTTTTGATCCGGGACTCCGATTCGTGAACCATTTGAACTGTTGGAAAGTAACTAAGTCAATAATGCACTCAAAATATGCTACGCCAATTTTAGCAAGTTTTGGGGCCAATCCGGGAACTCTAAGTTCCTCAAATCTAACTCAAAATATTTTTAGGTGCAAATCTAGGAAACTAAAACTGCAATATCTTTCCACCTAGGAATAGAAAATAAAAACCATAAATTGAGAATTTCATTATGATGAAAAGGGTATCAAAAAATGTAAAAACATCTAAAAACTGAGAAACTTGAAATTTAACTATTTTTGGGTGATGCAAGATTGCCCTTACACCACTGGATGCTCCTGCATCAGACACCCAGGGTAATTTGAGAAGTGACCCTGTCACGTCTCAGATGGTGGAGGAAAAATCCAAATGGTCAACATCTACCTTAGGTAACCAGGATGAATCTTCAAGAGGCCTTCCTTTCCATTTCACCAAATATCCTTCATATTGCCTATTCCTAGTACTCCTTCCCACAAGACTATCCAAGATTTCTTCAATCTCCTCCTTTTCTAAAGTAGGTGCTGGAATCCCACACTGTTCCATCATTGGTACTTCCTCTGTGCCACCTTCATGATACTCTATCAAATCTGAAATGTTGAACATAGGGGAAATGTTGAATCCATCTGGCAACTCTACCTCATATGCATTCCCTGAATCATGCCTCTTCAAAATTTTACAGGGACCAAACTTCTTCATCTTCAATTTGTTATAAGTTCCCACTAGAAACATTTCTTTCCTCAAGTGGACCATCACTTCATCACCAATCTAAAACTCCTTATACCTCCTCTTCTAATCTTCCTTAGCCCTATACTGCATATTCATCTTGTTAATATGTTCTCTTACCTTCTCATGTATATCCTTGATGTGTTCTAGAAAATCTTCAGCTTCAACACTTATTTTCTTCTCTTGGTCCATCTTCCTCAATTCTGGAGCCGTTCTGGGGCTACCTCCATACACAATCTGGAACGGTGATCTACTAGTGCTTCTATTGATAGAATTGTTGTAAGAAAATTTTGCCTGGGGTAAGATCAAGTCCCATCCCTTGGGTTTATCTCCTACCAAACATTTCAGTAGGTTACCCAGACTCTTGTTAACAACCTTTGTCTTCCCATCTATTTGTGGATGGTGTGTAGAATTGAACTTCAACTCTGCCTTCAACTTCTTCCACAAGGTCCTCCAAAAGTACCCCACAAATTTGGTGTCATGATCTGAAACAATACTCTTTGGCAGACCATGTAGCCTCACCACCTCTTTGAAGAACAATTCAGCAATGTGGACTTCATCATGGGTCTTCTGACATGGAATAAAATGTGCCATCTTCGAAAACCTATCAACCACCACAAAGACTGAATCATTCCCTCGTTGTGTCCTTGGCAAACCAAGAACAAAGTCTATACTTATATCCTCCCATGGCCTCTCTGGTATAGGTAAGGGATGATATAAGCCTATATTCTGGCTAACTCCTTTATCCATCTAACATACCCCGCAACTTTTTACAAACTTCTTCACATCCAGTGACAACTGAGGCCAATAATAATGCTCACTAATAATGGAAATGGTTTTATCCCAACCAAAATGTCCTGCCATTCCTCCAATATGCTTCTTCTTTATCAGGTTCTCCTTCATGGAACTCCTCAGGATACACAATTGACTTCCCTTAAATAACATGCCATCCTGAATTATGAAATCCAGCCACCTTGCCTTGTCCACTATAACAGGTTCTTTGCAAGCTTTCCAAGCCTCTGCGAAGTCAAGATCTTCTGTGTATAGTGTCTTAAGTTCATTGAACCCAACCACTTCAATTTGCATCTTTGTCATCAATGCATGCCTCCTACTTAAGGCATCTACAACCCTATTTGACTTCCCACTCCTATGTTTCAAAACAAAGGTATAACTTTGCAAAAACTCTACCCATTTCATATGCCTCTGATTTAATTTTTCTTGACTATTTAGGTACTGCAAGGCCTGATGATCAGTATATAGAACAAATTTCTTTGGCAACAAATAATGTCTCCATTTCTTTAATGCTTGAACTATTGCATAAAATTCCTAATCATATACATAATACTTTCTCTTGACATCATTTATCTTTTCACTGAAATAGGCAATGGGCTTACCTTCTTGGCTCAACACTGCTCCAATGGTACAACCACTAGCATCATAATCCACCTGAAACACCTTGTTGAAATTTGGGAGGGCTAGAATAGGTTGCTCTGTCACCTTCTGCTTCAACAGTTCAAAATTTTTTTCCACTCCACTACTCCACTTGAATTCTTTTCTATGCCCTCATTGTTTCAGTTAGGGGTCCACAAATACTACTGAAGTTTCTAATGAATTTTCTATAAAAACTAGCCAAACCATGGAAAGATCTAACCTCGGTAGCAGTTCTTGGTGTAGGCCATTCTAGAATAGCCTTCACCTTCTCTAGGTCCATCTTGAGACCTTCTGCTGAGACAACAAACCCCAAGTACACTAACTCCTTCACAAAACTATACTTATTTAGATTAATCAACAATTTCTCTTCTCTTAACTTCTCAAAGGCTCTCTAAATGTGCATCAGATGCTCATCCAATGTCTTACTAAAAAAAAAAATATCATCTAAATACACAATAACAAAACTTCCCAAAAAAAAATTTTAGTACCTCATTCATGAGCCGCATGAATGTGCTCGGTGCATTGGTTAGCCCAAAAGGCATGACTAACCACTCATACAGGCCCTCTTTGGTATTGAAGGCAGTCTTCCATTCATCTCCCTCTCGAATCTAGATCTAGTGATATCCACTCTTCAGATCAATCTTTGTGAAGTACTGAGCTCCACTCAAACAGTCTATTAGGTCACCCATCCTTGGTAGGGGAAATTTGTACTTGATTGTTATCGTGTTTATGGCTCAGGAATCTATACACATCCTCCACTCCCCATCCTTCTTTGGTGCTAGTACTGTAGGTATTGCACATGGACTCAAACTCTCCTGTATCAAACCATTTCTTAACAACTCTTAAACTTGTCTGTTCAACTCCTCATTTTCTATTGGAGTCATTCTATGAGCTGCCTTATTTGGCAAGCTGGCTCCAGGAATCAAGTCAATCTGATGAATGATCTTCCTTATTGGTGGTAAAACCTCAGGTACATTATCAAAAACAATATCCTAAAACTCATCCAACTTCCTAGAAACTTCTTCTAGAACCTTCTCACTATCCTTCTTACTCACTCTAGGAATCAATGCATAACACACATGCTCATGCTTCATACCTTCTAAAAATTTTCTTCCATCTACATAAAAAATTCTAGCACTACTGCATACCTTTTCTTCGGTCTCCTTCAGGGGTTTTAACTTGTGACGAACCCCATCCTTTGTCAAGGAATAAGTGTTTGCATGGCCATTATGTATAGCTCTCCTATCGAACTACCATGGCCTCCCCAGCAAAATGTGACATGCATCCATGGGGATGATATCACAAAGTACCTCATCATGGTAGCTCCCGATCTTGAACTTTACTAGGCATTGCTCATTGACAAAAACTTTGTGGTCTTTCTGCAACCAGGAAATCCAATACGGATGCGGGTGTCTTTCCCTCTTCAGCTTCAAATTTGTGACCATCTCTTCTGACACCAGATTATTGGTGCTTCCACTATCAATAATGAAATCACAACATTTTCCTTCACACTTGCACCTTGTGTGAAACAGATTCTTCCTCTATTCTGGTTCCTTTTCCTTAGTCACCAGGGCTCTCCTAATCACTAGGGCTTCTCCCCTTTTAGCATCACCTAAATGTTCAGATTGGTCCTCCTCATCTGCATGTGCAACCCTTCCATGACCTTCTAGCCTTTTTTCTGCCCTTCCTTGGCATTGTGGACATTCATAGGCTTGATTCCCTTCTTCACCACACTAGAAACACGTTCCTTTGAAACCACCTCTTCCAGATCCTTGTCCATATCTCCCTCATCCTCTACCTCTTTGATCACCACTATTTTGATCATGAGGGCAGTAGAAGTAATTCCTTTGGCTTCGGCTGGTACCCACATCTTCACTTTTTTTTTCATCATCATTTCGGCTTCCTAAAGGTCTTCCACTACCCCTTCCACCTTGACCTCCTTGTCCTTTTTGTTTGCCATCAAATCTTTTATTCAGCTTCTCTTCCACCTTTAGAGCAAACTGATACACATCTTCAATGGTGTTCATTTTGACTAGGCTTAACTCCTCCTGAATGCTCGGTCATAACCCATTAAGATATCGGGCTACCTTCTCCTTATTGGCCTCTGTGTGACCCGTTCTAATGATTATCTTGTGAAAATCTTCAGTATATTCTTTCACAGATCTGCTTATTTGCTTCAACCCTTGTGATTTCTTCAACATATCTAACTCGTAGTCCACTAGTATAAACTACTTCTTTAGTTTCTCTACCATGCAATCCCATCTGGTGATATTTCCTTTTCCTCTTCGATTTCTTTCCAACTGGACCTCTTTCCACCAAATACTGGCATGGCCCTTTAGCTTCATTGTCGCAAACTTAACCTGATCTGGGTCCTCTATTTCCTCATACTCAAAATATTCTTCTAACTCATTGACCCAGTCAATCAACTCTTCTGAGTTCAAACTTCCGGAATAACTAGATACTTCTATTCTGGGTCTTTTCCTGATCTTTGAAATAGCCCTTATTAGCTACATTTGGTATTCATCAATTGCTTCTTCTTCCTCTTCTACATTTGAACCTTCTTCCTCTCCTTCATCCTCACTTTCCTCCCTTGGGTTTAACCCTCTTCTCAACTGCTCTTGTAACACATCAATTTGTCTTTGGAGGGTTGCTAGTGCATCTCTTCCACCAGCATTTCTGCCTCATTGACCACCTCTGACACCAGCACACCTACCAGGCATCACTCTTGGAAGCATCTTTCTTGACCTTGACCCACAACCACAATCCTGGTGTGAACTGCCTCATGATCGGCGATCTATCCACATGCTCAAGAAAACCCGCTTTGATACCACTTGATGAGGGTACAGCCCGAGACTTAGAAAATAACCCACAAAGAAGAGAATAATTTTATTATTCAGAAAATGGAGCTTCTTACATGCAGAGGATCTCAAATCCCCAAGTTCTACAACAAATACAAGTTACAGAAAGCTACAGAATCACCCTTTCATAATATGCGAGCTTGTCCCCAAAAAGTTACTCAAAAATTAGAAATCCACCCATAAATAGAGCTCCTCTTTAGTTTGGAGCCAAAACTACATTCAAATTTGAGTTTAGACAATTTGGCACCAAAAATTTACAACATGAAGTTCAAATTTCAAAAGAGCATTTGCAATTGTATCTTCTAGAAAGTGCCCCAACTTCTCGGGGCCATAACTTTTGATCCAGGACTCTGATTCGCAAACCGTTTGAACCATTGGAAAGGTCACAAAGTCAATAATGTGCTAAAAATATGATATGCCAATTTTGGCAAGTTTTGAGGCCAATCCAGAAACTCTAAGTGCCTCAAATCTAACTCAAAATATTTTTAGGTGCAAATCTGGGAAACTAAAACTGCAATATCTTTCCACCCACGAATAGAAAATAAAAACCGTAAATTGGGAATTTCATTATGACAAAAAGGGTATCCAAAAATTTAAAAATATTTAAAAACCAAGAAACTTAAAATTTAACTATTTTTGGGTGATGCAAGATTGCCCTTACACCACTAGATGCTCCTGCATCAATGCATCTATGTAACTTAAAATAAAGAGAAAAAATTATCAGCCAAAAGGGGTGGGTCATTATAGTAGTATCAAAGCTTAGTGTTTTGGCTAGCTTGTTGGGAAGCTAAACCTTATCATATTTTTAGTTGTTTGATAGTGATCAAAACCTGCATGCATGTTGGTATTTTCACCTTTGGGAGAAGCAACTCAGTGTTTTCCTTGGTACCTTGTCTTGTTAAGTGAAAGCATTAATTGATAACCTAAATTCCTACCCAAGGAAGACTATCCTCTCCAAGATCTAATGATAAGATTATAGAAGGAAAGAGTCATCTATGAAAGTGAAGCTCCTAAAATTATTGATGAATATCAAAACATTTCTGAAGAGATCAAATAAAATGTTTCTTTTGAATCTTTCTTGGAGTTAATTGTTTGGATGGACCCAAGAAAAAATGGTTTTACTAAGCACATAATAAGGTTAAGGAAGAGAGGATATTTTCAAGAAATTTATGTAAAAGAAAGGGAAGATTCTAAGGAAAAAAAGGTGGTTATGAAAGAGCTTATTGATCTTAACATAACAGGAAAAAAAAATTCTAGAGATGAGCTTGAATGCAAGAAAGAAATTTTTTTGGAACCTCTATATGAAGGAGATGAAAAATCAAGAGGCATGTATTACAAAGCCCCAATTCAACTCCTTATAAGTGCATGCAACCTCCATTGTTGAAAATGTGCATGAAGAAAAAAACACGACATCAGCCAATAATGCATCTTTAGAACTATCTAGTGAATTTGTGGACACTAGTACCATGATTGGTTTCATTGAGATCATTAACATACCTTTGGATGATATTTTTGGTGAAGAAAACATAGATTAGGCTTCCAAAATAGAGAAAAATGATGTTTACAGTGATGAAGACACATTTGGTTATGGTTTTGACTTCTAGGACTAGTTAATGGAGACAAATTCTTGTGTTAACATGTATAGTAATGAGTTGGAGAATGATTTAATCAAAGAGACAAAATCACAAGAGGAGCACAATGAAAATAAAAATCAACCTCTTAACACATGGGATCTAGGTGTGATGGCACCTAGGTATGACAAGGAACCTATTTCGGATGAATTTACCTTTGACTATAGTGTTGTTCAAACTTTGTCTCCATAGTTATGCAAGGATGATGGCATAGATAATTTTGTTCTTGAACTTGAGAAAAAATCATATTTCACTTTGCATGTAGCTGAACATGAGCAATGACCTAGCAACCTTGTTGATTTGGATTCATAATCAACTTTTGAGGATGATCAGGGAGAGACACAAGTAATTTGGGACAACGATGGAGACTTTGATAACATGTATGAAAGTTTTGATTTTTGCATGTAACATAAAAACAATGTGATATCATTACCTAAACAAGATTGGAAAGAACAATTTTTGGTGTTTATGGAAAAAGTGCATAATTTATCTAGATTGGATGGCATTAGTAGACTTGTTGAAAAATTCATCTACATGACACTAAGAAACCAACTTGAACAAAATATTCCCCTTGTTGATTTGCACACGATTAAAAGTTCTATGGAGGGAATCAAAATAGTTTTCATACACATAATGTATGATAAAGATGTTGCCATCAAGTTTGTAGATGAAATCTTGTTTATATCTAAGTAGTTAAGGGAAGATATTAGTGATCTCACCAACGAGCTTAATTCTAAAAAGCTTTCTTTGGAAGTTTCCAAGAGTCACTTCTTGAAGGAAACAATCAAATCTATAAGATTCAATAGTTTAGAGAAAAGGAAATCAGGGAAAAGGGAAGGGAGGTCAATCAAGTAATGAAGGAGCTTGATTTAATCTAGGAGGAGTACAATCTTACACATTGTCCAAAAAAATAGTAAATGGCAGTTCAGATTAGCAAGAGGATTGGTTTGATTTGGGAGTTGAGGATAATCTTCAGTTTATTGATAAACCTTTGTTTGAGGTAGATGTTGATATGGTGTATAACAATCTGCTTTTTGATTCAGATGATGGGATTACTCCTAGTTGTAGCATTGCATTGGGTGAAAATAGTAAGGTTTGGGACCAATGTGCAGTCTCCGGTCATGAGTTGTCTCAGGATTGGGATAGTGGTTCAAGTTCCTATATTAGTATCATTGTCCAATTTTTGATAAGTTGGTACACGACTTTGATTTTGGATCCGTAGATGAGTTGGATGGTTTCTTCAGTTCAACAACTGGGAAATTCATGGTTGAGCCTAGATGGTAGTGATGATTTGATCCTAGGAGATTATTCTGTTGCTACCTCCATACTCATCTCTTCCATGTCTTTAGTGGGATTTTAGTTTGATTACCACTACCCGTACTTTCTTTGTCAGTTATGATGACATCTTTTGATGAGTAGATTGATTTTGAGTTTGGGTAGGATTTGGGGTAGCTAGCTATGAGTATCTTTTTAGAAACAACTCACCCATTTTTTGTTTCCACTCTGGTGAGTGATGCTCACTGCAGTTATGTCATGGAGTTGATATGCATTGTTTTAGATGATGATGTGTCAATCACATGGTTTGGGTGTGTTGGTGTGTTTGGGACCATTATTTTAACACTTGGAGGTTGAGTGTTGATGTTATGATTTCAGTTTGCATTATCATAGGCATTTATTGGCTAGTCGATTTTAGAGATATGGCTATGATTGAGGTGCTCCATACTTGGGGTATCATGAGGTGTCATGCTAGGGTTAATTTATTATGGTTGAGTAAGGTGATTTTTATGTTGAATAGGCTTGTGATTGGTAGTGAGTTTATTGATGCAGTCTTCTCTGAGTTTCCTTGGAAGGATATATTTCATGACATTGACTTCAATCCTTTTAGGTTTTCTAGTATGGGATTTGATGATTTTTACTCTTTGGAGGTTCAGGATAAGAGAGTGTAGTTTTGGCATATTGGTTTGATAGTTATGATCAGTGTGGCATAGTGTTAGCATGGTGGTTCCTTTTTGAGACTCACTTGGAACCCAGGAATCACACTATGTTGTAGTTCAACTACCATTCGGGATGAGAGGGCCAGTGTTAAACTTCTAGAGTTTAATCCTATGGCACAACCATTTGGTTCTCTTGAGGGGCATTATTTTGAGGAGTTGATGGTGTCTATGCAGTATTTGATTATACTTATTATATGAGGGTTTTAGGAGGTCTCTTGTGTTGGTACCATGTAGGTCATTGTTGTGAGCAGATGGTGCTACTAATCTCCTAGGTTGACTTGGGACCTTGGGATCATTGTTGGATTCAGGGTTGATTAGATTGTTGGTTGCAGGATTGTTTTGGAATTTCTTGAGGACAAGAAATATTTGGGAAGGGCGAAATATAATGTCCCCATTTTTTATGTCCTCCTTCAGGCTAGTGTGGTTTTGACTCACATTAATTTTAGTAAGTACTATATTTAGTAACTAGTCTAGGTAGTAGTGTAGTGCAAGGTTTCTTGTTTGGGCAGTATGTTGGAGTTGTTCAATGAGCTTTAATGTTTTGGCCAGTTTGTTATTTGGTGATCACTTACTATTTTTAGCAGTTTCTATTTATAGTAAGTCTATTTTGGGAAACTAGTCTGAGACTCTTAGTGTCCTCAACAATGTTATTTCTATGGTGGAATTGAAGAGCCTAAGGTTGAATTATTTAATATTAACTTTTTATAAGTCACTTAAGCTATTTTAATAAAATAAATTTATAACTTAAGTGAAGGGGTAGGTGGTCATCAAAAATTACCTTGGTTCTTAATGAGATAGCTTAACATTGTTTTAGAAAGCCAAATAAGGTAAAATAGTTTCCTTTTGAGTAAGATGCCCCTATGAGGAATATTTGATTATGTTCTAAAGTATAAAGAAAATATATTAAAATTTTTTGGAGGGTTCAAAAGGATTCAAATGGGAGGTTTCCCTTATTTCTCCCTTCACTTCTATTTAATATGCCTTTTTGCTATCGTTTAGATATGATGGATTTGACAACTTAAGGAGACTCTGCTGGATTATTTCTAGTTTATTGTTTGTAGCTGGTTGAGGATGGAAACCCTCATCTTTAGCACTGGTTTGGTGGTGAGAGATCCACACTAGTTGGAGGGAGTGATTCTACATGAGGAATCACCATTGCTCTCAAGAATTTGATCATTATAGGGTTCTAATACAAAGACTTATGATTTTTTTTTGATTTGGGTAACTAGTTTTTGGTGTGTTTGATACATGATTCTAGTTTTGAGGGAGGTTTGCATATCATATTGGGTGCCATAGTTCAATACATATGAAGGATGTTTAATTGAATGATTCTGCTTACTCAATATGCTGGAATAAAGGAAATATTTCACTACATAATCATATTTGGGCAATTTCTATTAGAGGCCCTGCCACCCTTCTTCTTGGGGCGATCCCACAATAGTGGTTTACAAATTTTGGCCCAACTAGACACTAAAATTATTATTTTTAACTAAATCTTTACATTCAGGCACCTATAGCGGCTAAACTATGAGGAATTTGTAAATGATGCAAACTAGAGTCTCATCAAATTTTTTCTCTAGATTCTAAAAACATTTTTTTCAAAATTTTTGGAATTAAATTGCACTTGTTTTTCCATCTCCCATGAAAACTAGTTTTTTTGAGAAAACAACATTTTTAAAAAGTGACACACACCGTATAACGCATAACTTTTTTTCTATGAAGGATAAAATTATAATTCTTTTGAATTTATATTTGTAACTCTAATATCTAGTGCTTCCACTTGGTTAGATAATTTTTTATTGAATATTTTTTCTTTAATCAAGTTTTGAAGTCAAACTAATTACAATTCAGACATAACATGATTGTATAATGCGTAACTTTTTTTGTTGGATCAAGGACTTCAATATTTGGTGCACTCATATTTTTCATTTTTTTTTTGATAATCTACTATTTTTCCACATGTGCAGAATAAAGAGCTTCATTTTTGATGAAAAACCTATGTTTAATAAAACTAAAAAAACAAATACATAATGAAACCAAAACATAATAAAATTATATTCATTGGATAGCTCATTCCAAGGACTACTTGATTCTAGTTGGGTTTTTGAAGAATCCTCCATTTTCATCCTCAAACCAACCTTCAAAGAATAAAAAATTAGGTTTTGTTTGTGTCCGAGGGGGAGAATTAGGGTTTGGGGGGGTTCGAGCAAACCAGGGTTCAGGCAAACTCTGGTTTGACCGAACCCATTCAAAGGGGTTCGGTCGAACCCCTTCACTATGCATTTTTTTGGCTTTTTGGTGGGAAAAATTCAAAGGGTTTCGGTCGAACCCTAATTCAAGTGAACCCCTTATGGGTTTGGTTGAACCAACAGGGTCGTACGAACCCCCAAAAATGCTTTTTTTTTTCCTTGGGGTCATTTTTTGTGAGTTTTCCTTCCTCACTTGAATTGTAAACCACTATTGTGGCTTCAACCCTTGCATTGAACTCATCCATATTTCGTTATACAAGCTTCAACCACTCAGGCATGAAAAATGTTTGAATTAGACTTGGAAATGAGTGATGTGAGATAATATCAATACTCACAGGTTGTGTATGGGGGTTGAAAGGCATAATTTTGTGAGCATAGTGTCTACACATGTGGTGGCACAAGGATTGTGAAGGGTTGTGTGAGTCTTTGGAGGTTGGATGTGAACTCTCAAGGACACAAACATTCATATAAATATCATGAGACTCCTTATCAGATGTCGCATGTGAGTTTTGTGCTCTATATAACTGATAATAGGAGCATTGGGATTGAAAGACTAGGATGTGATTGTTGTCTTGATTTTTTGGGTAGTCTACAATCTATTTTGAGCCTATATCAAATCCTGGCAAGCATCTTTTCAGTTCTAGAAATTACTTGTAAGTGCAACTCATATTGCTATTACACAAACAATTATCATTGGTTATAAACCACCTATTATTGCTGCAATAAGAAAGTCTATGTTAAGGGATGTATTGAACATACTGCTGTTACAGTCAGATTGGCATAGTTTGATAATATCATAAGGCTATTATATGTGTTTTGAGTTTGAATATTTGCATGAATAACTTGTAACATTGCTCAGGATGAATGTAGTATAAGTCTAAAATATATCTTTACACTTATATCTTTACTTAACAGTCAAAAAAGAAAGAATGAAGATGTTGTGTTAGATTATTATCCTTGTCCATTGTATTTCATTTGGAAAACTTTCATATTCATATGCAAAGTAATGAACTGGTTTTGATAAATGATACATCTATGTAATTGAAAATAAAGAACAAAAATTATCAACCAAAAGGGGTGGGTCATTATAGTCCTTAAAACTAGGACACACATTGCACAATGATAAGTGTTATGTTAAGGCATTAATGAATGCTGAGTTTCCTCTTCAAAAAATGCAATAAAATAGGCTTGGAATTGAATTAAAGAGGCCAATTAAGGTAAATTAAGCTTAATTAATTAAAGAAGCAGGCTAAATAAGTGTGAAAGTGTAAAGGGGTACACTTTACAACACCAAAATAAGACACAAGCAAGTCCAAATTAATATTAATTCTAAATTAAGTGTGAAAATGTAAAAGGGATACATTTTTCTACACTATAATCATAAACACAAAGTGACCCACAAGCTTGACATAAATGAGGTGGAACTCAAAGCCTCAAAGACTCACCTACCTCACCCTATGCTAGAGGCCTAGTATGTTGTATGAGGCTTTGAGTGAGGGAACTAATCAACTACAAGGTATCCATCTCAACACTACCCTTCACAACAAAAGGGATAGTCACACGCTCATACACTAGTCTAGCGAGTGGTGTTGCTAACAGTTGTGCATCAATACCTACCCCCACTCTATCTTGTACGAAGCCCCCACCTCTACCCTAGTACTCTTGTATGTCAAAATAGTGGGATTTCAGTGACGAGTTAGCTCACATAGAGTTTTGTCAATAAATATTGTGGTACCTCATTGTTGTTGCTTGGAGGATGGTAAGAAACCATCCACCACCTTTCCCAAAAATAGTTCTTTATCCCACGATGGTTTGATGTAGAGGAAGGATCTTCTTTGGGCTTACAACTTAAAATGATAGGGTGTTCTTGCATGTTCTCCATTGCCACTCCTATGTGCACCTTCCTAGATGACTTCAAAGAACTAAGGCAAACAAACATGGGATGTTTTCAAATCCTTAATACAAATTTGGAGGCCTCTTTCAAACATTCTAAAGGTGATTCCAATAAGTATTCATTTCTTAGGCTCATAGATGAAACTTAAATTTCTTGGGTACCAACACTTACCCTATGACAGTATAACCAATCCTCTTGGGACAGTCATAATAAGACTTGTATAAACCTTCAAGAGTGATCCAAAACCCTTTGTACAGGTCTAAAAGACCTCTCACTACATTCCCTTAGTGTTCCCAATGTCAAAATAATAAGTTTTAGACCTTGGTTCATAATTTTTCCATTGCCTTTGTGTTAGAGTAATCATACATTAGCTAATAATTAATTAATCTTTAATTCATTATTAATCTAATTTATTCTTGCGCACTTAAGCTAAACTTAGGAGTGTTTTATGCTTTATTAGTTGAGCTAATAGTAGACCATTATGTCTCATCTCATGTGATGTTAACACTTGTCATGATTTGATCCTTTTCTCATTTAAGGTTTTTCTCTTATAAGCATTCAGCCCTCATTGTAATTATCTCTCAAATATTATCTGGAGCTTTCATATGTTCTTGAAAATCTCTTTTGTAGCTTTTTCTTGTTGAAGAATATTGCATATATTGTTTGTAGATCTCTTGTGTGGAAGGTTTTTTTGTTTGTTGTTTGATCTTGTGGCTCGTGGTTTTGTACTTGTTTTACAATTTTAACATGGTATCAAAGCGTGGATTCAGCGAGCCCCTTCTCAATTTATGAGGTTTTTTTTTGTTAACAAGAGTTACAGGCTTCAAATTTGAATCCCCTTTGCTTGTTTTGAAAAATTTGGAGGTGGACATTTTTTGAAGCATTTTTTGTGTGAAAAGGACCTTGCCGTTAGATCCAGAGCTATTGACAAAGTTAAATTTGGCTTTTGTTTTGCCTAATTTTGATTTTCGACGTCAAATCTACAAGGTTTTGAAAAGGTTGCTCTTTTTCTGAATCCAAAGGGTAGTTGTATTTTTGGTGCATTTTGGCGTGAAATGGACATCACCATCGCACTCAAAAGGTCCAAATACTTTAAGATCACTTATCAAATTGTCAAATTTGGAGAAGTTCACATCTAGGGAAAAACAAATTGCTAGGGAAGTCGTACAACCTCCCCAACACGCAGATCGAGGTAATTTTTCAAAAAAAAATCCCTGTGGAAAAGAAATCAAATTAAAAAAGGTATTTTTGAAAACCTCTACAAGTTTTTTTGTTTGTATTAAATTTTATTAAAAAAAAAAATTTGCCCCACATTGGGGTTGGGGTACCCAAGAGGGTACTGTCGCCTACCATAATGGTAGGTCAGTAGCCCCTCGAGCCCCACAACCATTGTGGGGGGGTATGGGGTGGTACCACCCCTACCACTATGTGGCAAGAGCGGCCCTACCATGATTCCTCCAATTTTGTATTTTTTTTCAAAAAAATAATGAGTTTTTTTTTTTCATAAAAAAAGTGTTTTTTTATATTTTTTATATTTTAAAAAAAGTATATGATTTCTTTTTGGCATTTTTTTTTAATTTTAAAATAGTCCAATTTTGCTTTTTATTTGCAAAATAAATGCACTGTACCTAGAGAAATTTTTTCCAACACACCTAAATTTGGTAGACTTCCACATTTGGAGGTTTTTTTGACAACTTTGCTAAAGATCCTCTTTTTCCCCACTCAACCCCTCTCTGTTGGGCTTTTTAGTTTTGCACCCAATAATCCTGAGGCCATATCTCGACCATATGATGAGCTTTTTCAACGTATTTCTTTTTGAAATGGGGTGGAATTTTATACTCTTCATAGTTTCATAGGTATTTTCCAATTTTCACTTCTATTTTTTTTTAGAATTTTGTTTTCTCAGTGTTGTAACTATTCAATTCTCTTTTTGGAGACTTTGATGGGCGATATTGTCTGCATCTAGACACATTTTTGGGTGCCATTTTTTTTTAGAGTGCATTTTTTTTGTGTAATTCATCACGATGCTACTAGTTTCCTCTTTTTCTGTTAGAGAATTATATTTTCAGCATGTTGTCCTTTTTTGGACATTATGGGCTCCTATTGTATGAATTTTTCATTATGTAAACACACTGAAATAAAGTGTTATAGAAAGTGTATATTTTATGGGATCTTGCACATCGCTTTGTGCCTTATTATACACATTATGATATAAAGTGCCATGGGGGTTGATGCTTACCTTTTTTTTTCCCTTCATACCTTTCTCATGCATGTGTGCCTTGGTTTGGACACCTTTTATATCTATTTGTACTTTTATGTCTGCATATTTAGATGTTCTTGGTTCTTTATCATGCACTACATTCTAACATTCAATTTTAGTGTATCTATCACACCTCCCCCTTCTCAACATTATGGGGGGGTTTCTACTGTTGGTGCTAATGCTTCCTTGGTTTTGCATTGGAGTGAGTGATGAGACAAAAAATACTTCATCTATTAACCAAATAAAAAAATGTATTTTTCTTAAGTATGAAGTTTATCAAGACTGAGCATGATGAAAAAAGTAAAAAAAATTCAGTTGCAACAATAAAAAAATTCATCATATTTTAAAAATTACGATCTGGGTTCTTGAGATGTTTAGAAAAAATTCCAAGACAAGAGTACAAAAAAACCCATTAAATTTCACAAAAGTCCAATTTATAGTTATGGAGAAAACTTCACCAGTTTAATGCTCCAGAACTTTGCTTCCATGTTCTGGAATTTGTTCATTTGTTTGCTTCTATGCTTTGTAATTTTTAGAATTAAGTATGATAACATTTATGAAGAGGTTGAGTACTTAAGGGATAATAATTGCAAGCATTAAAGGAAATCAGAGTGACTTGGACAAAATTTGAGAGAATATATGAGCAGTTGCAAATATCTAGGGAGTTGTTCAACCCAATTTATGAGCAGTTGAGAGCATATAGGAGCAAATTTAAGAGTTTTAATGATAGAAGAGGTCAAATGAAGGATTCTTCAACACTTTAACACCTTTTTGGAGTAGTTTAAAGGGATGAAAAATAAGGATCATTGTTTTGGATGAACAAAAGAGATTGACTAAGAAAAATGGAGTGAAGACTTGTCATTTCTTTCTCCACACATGTTCCTATTTTCTAGCAAGTTGTTGCACAACTATGAGACTCATCTTTTAATTCTATAAATGCATTGTAATCAAGGACTCAAAGGGGGATTAGAGAGACTTTTTTTGGCCTGAGGAAATAGAATAGTTTCTAGTTTCATTTCAAGAAATGTATTTCTAAAAATTTTAGAGTAAATTTGAATTCAAGCAAGTTTTTCATTTTTGGAAAAGTGTGAAGTAATTTAGCATTTTTCAGTTCATGCAAGTGTGTCTTATATTAGTTTCATTTTATGCAAATTTCATCAAAAAGATTCATCTCTCAAACCCCCCCCCAAAATAATAGCTCTAAAGAGAATCCCCCTATCTATTTCAAGATATCCTTAGTTGGAGGACCATCACTCAAAGTCCTGGGAAAGGATATTTCTTTAAGGAAAGAATTGATGGATTATTGCTTGCAAGAGGTGCAGAATACAATGAATAAATCTTATCTTCATTACAAAAGTTTGAAAAAAAGAGACTTAATTGGAGACCTTCAAAGTCCAAGAGTGGGTGTCCAATCAGATTTTTAAAGTCAAAGGAGGGTTTCCCAATCAGAGATTTGAAGAACAAGGAGTTGTTTCTAGTCATACATGTAACAAATCAGAAGAAATGATTGCAAGATCTTTCCAATCAGCCTATATATTTTCTAGAATAAAAAATCATGAAGAAGGTTTCCACTTCAAAGGAAGGTGAAAATTTGAATTTCAAAATTTTTGTCTTCTTTTCATTCTCTTCTCTCAAGAATTTTAATGCATGGAAAAATATTTTAAGAAAGGGAAGATACTTTTCACAACTAGTTAATGGTTTTGTATAACCTCTCTACATCATTAAGTAGAGTAGGGTAGGTTTTCTTTTTCTGTAAACAAGTTCTTTACACAAGCTATTTCCTCTTCGTAAAGGCTATAAATATGCACTTTTTTGTAAAAGTTGTTGCTCTCAAAATCTATTGCAAATATTTTGGCATTATGGATGATTGGTTATTGTTGATTTGGGATCTATTTTCAACACTAGAACCTCAATGGTTATGGATGAAAACATAATGATGGAAAAATTTGAATTGCTATTCAATGTGAAGGATCAAGTTGTAGCTCTAAAAAATTGAATAAATTCTTTGCATGTAGCATGGAGAAAGTGAACTAAAACTCATGCATCATGAGCTACTTAGAGCAACTACTAAAAAAGAAAATTTGAAGGCTCATTATGAGTTGCAAAGGGACCTACAATAGTGAGCTATGCATACAGTATTTGTTCCTATGTACTAGGCAGATGCAACAGATAGTTACCCATGCATTTTAGTGAGATGGAGCACTTACCATATGGACGCTCTTGCATTCCTATTTTTGGAGGTGACCTTCCATTTTTCACTTGATTAGTTCTTTAGAATATTGGTACTTGTGCCATCTGTATCTTTGAGTTCTTGATCTTTGCCTTGGTTTTCCATTAGATTCAAGAAGTGTCATTGGGGTCACTCATGCAGATTCTTGCCTTTTTGATCCTAATCGTTAGATGTTTCAATGGAGGTTCTTCTTTCAACATTTCAACAGTCATTCTTTGGCAGTGTTTGCAACTTCTTCATGCTTCAGTGGTGTTATTTTTTTTAATCATTTGTTCCTATCTTTAGGGAAAACCTTGTCTTGTTTGGAGGCTTTTTTAGTCTTCACTTGGCTTTCATCTCTTTTTGGAGTGGAGATTTTCCCATGAGGTTTTCTCTATTTCTCCACATTATAGAGATTTTATGTTTGTACATGGGTACCTTATATGGCCTTGTTTTCCAGGACCCATCATGCATTCTTTTTAGGGTTTTTAGCTATTCCCTAATTTCATCTTAAGGGGGGTGTTAGAGTAATCATACATTAGCTAATAATTAATCAGTCTTTAATTGATTATTAGTCTAATTTATTCTTGTGCACTTAAGCTAAACTTAGGAGTGTTTTATGTTTTATTAGTTGAGCTAATATTAGATCATTATGTATCATCTCATGTGATGTTGACACTTGTCATGATCTGATCCCTTTCTCATTTAGGGTTTTTCTCTTATAAGCATTCAACCCTCGTTATAATTATCTCTTAGATATTATCTGGAGCTTTCATATCTTCTTGAAAGTCTCTTCTGTAGCTTTTTCTTGTTGAAGAATATTGCATATATTGTTTGTAGATCACTTGTGTGGAAGGTTTTTTTGTTTGTTATTTGATCCCGTGGCTTATGGTTTTGTGCTTTTTTCACAATTCTAACACTTTGTTGCTAAACAGTTTCATACATCCAAATATTAGACTTTCTATTGTTTCAAGGCATGTGCAAACTTCTTCTTGGGCCCCTACAAACTTGAAATGAGGTAAATAACATATAAAAAAATCTTTCCACCCATTGTGGTGATTTTCCACTGGTGGAAGGTTGAGTTACATTTTTATTTTTCTCACTGGGTACCCTAGGTAGGGTTTCAACCAATTTTCAAACAAATTGCTATAACTTACAAAATACTGAATGAAAATAAATGCCACAAAAATAAAATTAAAGTAGATTCATGTGCTAACAAAACCTAATCAATTTCAAACTAGCATATCAATTGTACATGCTATACAAAATGACAAAACCAACTGCAACATGAGAAAACATATAAAAAGCTTGTTTTTCATTCACCCAAAATTACAAAATCAATGCTTCCAACCCTCAATCCAACTTTGGAGGTTGTATTCATACATTTTAAACCAATCCCAAATTTTTTGCAATGGTTTCTTGATTTTCATGTAATTGTTTCTTCTTTTTGAAACATTTCCAAAGTTACATGATAACTTTTTGAGGAACATGACAACTTTTTACATTTTTTAATCAAAGATTGTATTAGCACTCCAAAATGAATCAACATGATCCCAAATGGTCATAAATGACCTTATTAGACTCTAAAACACACATACAACCTAAAACTCAAAAATAACAAAAAGTATGCTTAATGAGGCTCCTAATGCTCCTGCACCATGGTTGCACCAATGGATATGGAACCTCTTGCATGAAGGATGTAAGGTTTGATTTGTTCTTGGGTTCATGAATAGTTCACACAAGTCAATTTTTTTTTTTTCTCTTTAACTTGTTTATATGATAATTTGTCAACATTAAATTGTCTAAGATCTTGTCTCTTCTTAGACCAACTATTTATTTTCTTGCTAACTAAATCTAAATGAGATATTATGGATTGAAGTGATTGAGTTAGGGTGGTTCTATGTGAGGTTGTTCTTGAAGGATCTCTCAACCTTGCTATTAACTCAATTTGGTTTTTGTTATTTCAATTTTCCCCATTAAATTTTCTTGTGTTCTTGGAGCATGATGGGGAATTGTAGGAGGTATTTGTTGAGGTTGTTCTTTAGAAGGGATTTGATCATGAGTTGTATTAGGATTTTGAGGAGGATTCAGAGGTGCATTAAAAATTCTTAAAAATCAAATAAATTTACATGTAAAAATATATTAATCTAAAAATATATTAATCTACTTATTTAATACCAAATTCATAAAAAAATAGAAATAACTTACTCCTTTGACCTCCCCAACATCATGGTGAAATTTTTACAAAGAATTAATGAAGATATGGCGCAATTTTGTGATTCCTAGAATGGAAGCATGTTATGGAGGATTTACAACTTGTAGAGGAGGTTTTCAACAACAAAGAAAGGAATGAAATGATTTTTTTTCTTAAATAAGCAATAATGTGGGCATGCTATAACACGCTTGTGTTATTTCTTTCTAGTGACTGAGCCTACGGATCAATCACTCCAAGCCATAATTCAAGCACATTATAATGTGAGAAAGTTATAATGCACTCATGTTATGGATTTTTTGAACTTTAAAAGTGGGGTGGCCACAATTTTTCCCCCCATATATTTGTGCACCTAACCACCCCTCCAATGATGGAACACTTGTTAACTCACATGAAAGGTATTCTTGTAAGTGGAAAATGACCATACAAGAGGTGTCTCACAAAGTAAGGACACATGTCTCAACCTAATGAGGTGAGACAAAAATATAAAATAGCCTTTAACTAAACATAAAAAAATGTGAATAGGTCAAATTAGAAGGTGATGACAACTTAACTAGTTATCTAATGACATTATTTACACTAACAAAAATAAATTTACTTCTAGAAGTTATCCCTTACTTATATTCATAAACAAATACATATAATCTTTAATTTAAAGTCTTAGAACCTCATTGGGGGATTACTCTTGCATGCTCACCCATGTATGTCAACATTGAAGGTGACAGTCATTTAATATTAAGTTCGATTGGCATCCAAAAGGTGATTTTTTTCTTCTAATTTTGATTTCCTTGTCATGAAATGAAGCTTCATAACCCTCCATCAATATACATAGTAACATACAATATGGAATCGTGTAGACTAAAAACTAATCATAGCCCTATGGATATGGACCCTACTTGGAAATATCAAAACCAATTTATATTAATATAAAAGTTTTAGTTCCAAAAACCATATTTTGTTTGGGGTTGATAACATCCATGACTAATGCCTAGCAATGATCCTATACAAAATTAATCTCTAACAGAAAAAACAAGACTTAATTGGTCAAAAATGTTGATGTAAAGTGAAACTATCAATATGTAAAAAATCCACCAAGGTATAGAAAATATCCTCTAATTCATGTTGAAGCTACAAGGATCTACAAGACAATACATTGGACCTACAAACTAAGGTTTATAGGTTCAAACAAATAATGTAATGACCTATGAGATTGGTCTCCTATCAAAAAAGTAAATGTTTGAGCATTAATAATCAATAAAACAAACATTGAGAGGATTAGGCACATATACAAAAAATGTTGAGTGGAACCACCAAAACATAAAGTCGAGCCACCAAAAAATAGAGTGAAAATGTTAATTTATGTCCTACAAGCACAAAATAGCTAGAAAAAACATAAAATGATTAGTAAAAGGGATGTGGGTCCTACCATGCAAGGAAAAAATGTGTGCATAAAAAATTGAGCATATAAGAATGAGCTAAAATAACACTAAATTATTCTAATATCAACCTAATACAACACTTAGATGAACCATACCATTTCTTAAAATATGATGAAACAATAAAGTATCTCACTGAGACCACCCCTTGTACAAATCCATGGTGGTTGTAGAGGTTAAGGGCCCAAATTGTTTGACATTCTTGAGATCAATGCCTTGGCATATGACATTTTTCTATTAAGTATGGCCTCCATTAGGCCATAGTCAACTTGAAATTATCACTTAGCACTACAATGCATAACCTTTTCACCAATATATCAACCCATATTTCCTTGGCACACTTGACAACCAATTGTAGTGTAGAAAAAAGTAACCCTTTTCACACTTAATTTGTGAATTATTGATATTTAATTAACCTAATTATGCCTTGATTTAATGTTGTAATGTGTTGTACACATTCACACTAAGTCTAGGACCATTTTTAACAAAATGGATTTAAATTGTACCTTATTTAGGGTATTGTAAAGTGTTGTATTGCACTTTCACACTTATCTAGGGTTTCATTAATTAATTTTGGTTAATTGGGCTTAATTGGCCCCTTTAATTCAAATTTAATCCCTCTTAATTTCCTTTTTCAAAGATCTATCTTGACACCCAATAATGATATTACATGAAATTTAATTTGGAAAATTCAAGGTCCTAGAAAATGGTGCTAGGATCCATTCACCTTTAGTGGTGAATGGGTCCTCTCCACATAATACACCCCTTTCTTTGCATTTTTGACATGGGTTTTTAATGCTATTTCATCCCCCCCGAAGCTTGTTCCTAGAAAGTTGTGCTAGGACCCATTATCCTTTAGTGGCGAATGGGTCCTCCTCACATAGGACACCCCTTTTCTAATTTAATTGTGGTGGGATTCTAACAGTTTTTAATCTTATATCTAATGACCACTTGAATTATTTGAATTTCAGGGTTAATCTCTAGATTTAGTATAAATATGGGGTTAGTTCACATTGTTTCTCCTAGCAATTTTATGTGACTTCATGAGATCAAGAGCAAGAGAATTATAGAGAATTTAAAGGGCATTCAAAGGTATATTATCAAGAGTTTATTCTAGCAATTCAAGGTCATTTCATCATGTCAAAGGCATAGTGCATTCAAGCATGTTGTTGAGCTAAGATAGTTGATGTAGCATTGAGGATCTACTTGCAAGTATTATTTCACATCTAATTTGAGATCAAGATCTACATTGTACATAGCCACTTCATGTTAGTTTGTAGATTTACATCCCAAGACAACTTCCAAGGTATCAACATTTCATTATTTCATGTTCATGCTTTAATTTTATTATTTCATCATTTCGTTTAATTGCCTAAATGGGGTTTGACTTAGAAAACCCCCTATTCACTAACAATAAAAAAAAAATTCTTCCCTTGAATGTGTGTTTGTATATTTACAAGTTGAAGATCAAGTGGAGAACAAGTTTGAAGCAAAATTGTCAAAGTTGTCAAGTTGTAAAGTTGTCATTCACATTGCAAGAACATAAAAAGAAGGATACAAAAATTGTTACAAGTTTTTGGGAGTTGATAACTGAGGATCTAAGAGTCTAGGCATCAAAGAAAAAAACCTATATTTTAGTTTCAAAAACCCTATCAGGGATCCATTCACCACTAAAGGCGAATGAGTCCTTTGTGCCCTAAAAACAAGCTTCTTGCAACAAGGTACACATCATTCTATCCTTTCAAAACTTCCATTTTTATTGCTATAATAGTTAGGGTTAGTTTCTAATTTTTATTTGCATCATATCTTGCACATAATTATATGTTTTATAGTGGAAAGTTGTGGTTCATCATTTTGATCAATTCATTTTGATGCAAACCCCCTTTCCCTATTAAACATTTTGGTGAACCCGACCTATTGAATATTGTAATTTTCTAATCTTGGAGTCTTTTTTCTCATCCTAGGTTAGATCTTGCATTCATTTTCATCTCACTTACATTGAATCGGATCTCATTTAGGGTTTCTTGCTTGACATTCAAACTTGCATCTCATTTAGGGTTTAGAATTGATTTTTTTTGCATTCTCTAAATCTAAAACATACAAATACAAATTATTCATTTTTCATACAATTGAATTTTAAAATTAAAAAAATATTACATCTCAAAATAGGTCTTTGCATTCATCATTTTATTACATTTTCATATTCAATTTCCATAAAATTTGAAATTGAAAGTTACTGTCTCAGACTTGAAATTGAAAGACATTGTAGAAAACCTAAAAATTATTAAAAATAATTAAAAAAAACCCTAATCAAGGACCCATTCTCCTTTACTGGTGAATGAGTCCATGATAAGGCTTGACCTAAACTTTTTGGCATCTTAAAAGCATTGAAAAAAACTCAAAAATCAGTCAAAACATTTCAAAAATCCTTAACCAGGACCCATTCTCAACTTTCCACCAATATAAATTATGCTTTAATTTGAATTTAATAAATAATTATTTTTCATTTTCTATTAGAATTACGACTAAAGTCCTAATCGATAGGCTGATTGAAAAATATCTATAACTTTCAAATGGTATCACATTTTTTGAATCTGAAACATGCGTCACATTCTATGCTTCACATACTATAGGATTAAAAAAAGAAAAAATAAATTTCATGATGTTTTGACCAAGTTAAGGTGGTTAGACATACGAGTTTTTTATATTTTTTAAAAGTTGTAATAAAAAATTCATAATTAATTATTTACTTTGAAAAAAAATACAAAAAAATATGCATCACATTTGTACATGAGTCCTCTACTTATATATAATCTTATAAAAAAATATTATCATTTTATTATGGTTAGGGTGGTCAGATAGACACCTACTTCTTATTTTTTCCTTGAAATTTAAGTACTACTGCATTGAAATTTCAAATTTTCACCAAATAGATTTTATTTATTTTTAAATAAACCTAGTAGTTTAGAAACTATATTCAATTTTCTACAGATTCTATTCTTACATATTTTTGAAATAATATAGATAAATTATTCAAATTTTTACGTCAAGTTTCCTAACACTGATTTTTCTGAATTTTTTGCCACTTAAGGGCCTGTTTTTTCCATGATGATCCTACACATACCCTTTTCACAAATGTTAATATCTATCTTTTCCAAGTTTGCAAAGAAAAATTTCATCAATAAGCATGCTAGTCATTCATTTAATACATTTCCTAGTTATGAGATTCTCTTAGGGAAAGAAAGTTAAAATATTGACACAATCCCTCATATCCCTCCTATTTGTGGGAATGATGTGATAGAAGAAGATGCAAGCATAGACAATCATGAATATCATAGTTTTTCTTCCCTTGATACCTCTCCTATTTGTGATGAAGGTATATTGGTGAAAGAAGATGCAACCATGGAGAATCATGAAAGTATTGTTTGTCCTTCTCCTCCTCCACCTTGGGAAGATATTATGACACAAGATGATGAGATCATTGACACTACTTTAATTAGTCTACATTCCTCTCCTAACACCTCCCCTACTTGTGAGAATGCTTTAATGAAAGAAGATGTAATCATGGACAATCATGGAAATCACATTAGTGAGGAGGAAATGCTGGTGTTAAGAGATCCAATGATTAAGATCCTTGACAATCCTACCTCTCCTACTTGGGAAGACATTATAGGAAACTAGGATGTACTTGTAGATAACCATGACAATAACATTTTTTCTTCTCTTAATATCTATTTTAGATTCAAAGAAGATAGTTTGGTGTTACAAGATACACTTATTGTTATCCATGAGAATCTTGTTCTCCCTTTCCTAACACCCCTACCATTTGGGAAGATCTATTTGAAAGAAAATTTCCAATCATTAGTAAGCATGAAACTCGTAGCTATTCTTCTCTTGAGGCCTCCCCAATTTGTGATGAAGCTACTTTACAAAATCTAACCATGGAATTTGTGATGAAAATATTAAAATCTCCCCTACTAGGGTAGATATTATGACACAAGAGAATGAGACCTTAGAGAAAAGGATGAAATCATGGATAATCATAACAATAAAATTTTTCCTTCTCCTAATATCTCTACTATTTATGATGAAGACTTTTTTGTGTTAGAAGATCCAATTGATGATAGTTGTGAGAGTTCTATTTTCCTCTCTTTCCCTAGGAAAAAACATTATTGAACAAGAGAATGTCATCATTGATAAGCAAGAAAATCCAACCATTTATGAGTGCTCTACTTGTGATGAAGTTATTTTAGAAGAACCAAACAATGAATGTCATGAACATCTAGTTTTTTTCTCTCCTAAAAATTCTCCTACTAAGGAAAATATCATGGTGCAAGTAAATGAGAACATTGACAAATGTCTTCCAAAAAATGGTGATGTGACTTCCTTAGATGAATATGATGGAGTGATATTACACTCCCCTTCACTAAGAGATCATGAAAATAAGGACAAGTGTGTTGAGGTTATCAACATTAAAACTTTTTCGAGTCATATAATTAGTGAACCACCTAAGCCTCAACTTATCATTCATCCACCCGCACAACAACCACAAGTTCAAAATAAACCTATGCTCATCTTAGAACTGCCTAAAAGGAAATTCGATGATGATAATGTCTTGCAACAACCAAGTTACAATACCCTTGCTCATACATATAACAAGGTGTATACAATCAAGGATGTCCCTAAACCTAAAGGTTGTTTTCTTGTCGAGAAAGAAACAAAGAAGCATTGAAGAAGTTGCAAAATTATTGGAAGATGATTTGAGTTCCTTTGATTTCATACCTACATTCATGGGAGAATACAAGATCATAACAAAGGAGTCTGAAAATGGAAAAGAAGAGTGGTAATTTCAATACAAAATTCGAAGGCATCCACCTCAACCACTTTAGTAGATCAAGCAAATTACACAATTTTTTTGATGAAGTTGATTATGAACCACCAACTCCTAAAGAAATGAAAAATATTTATGGAAGTGGTTATGAACTTATGAACCAACTTGGTTATAGTGGAAAATGATGTGGCACTAAAGAACAAGGTATCCATGTCCCTATAGAGCCTAAAACACAAGAAAAAAATTGTGGTCTTGGTTATTGTCCCTTGAAAGAAACAAAAACATTAAAAAGGCCTTTACTTAATATCAACAACCTTACAAAGATTATTCCAAGAAAAATTTAACTTTGGTGCATTCTGAACTAATATATACTATATGTGGAAATATTTCATTAGATATGCATACAATTGATAGTTTTTTTGCTCATTATAATCAATAACAATTGTTGCTACTCCTTGACATGTAATAGTTGTAGGATAATAAGATACTCACTATTGCATGTTTTACATTCATTGCAAATCATTTCCTTATCGTAAGGAGTAGCATATCATCAATCGTCTCGGCTCATCCTTGTCCTCCACTTAATGGGGGAATGGTTTAGTTAGTCTTGTTCTAGTTTTGGTACATGTTGTTGTCCCTTTGGCTAGTTGCCTGCCTTCTGTTTATATAGGTCACCAAGATTGGGATACAAATGATTTTCTCTAGGTTGACTTGCATGTTCTTTACTAGTCTTTTGCTTTTTCATGTTTCTTTATGTGATTGCATATGCGTAATGTGAGATCTTGTGAAATTTTGTTTGATGTATCTCTCTCTCTCTTTGTGTGCATTCCTCTATATGTACCCACTTTCTTCTTTATGTCATAAGCATTTTTCATTTCTCTTGTGCTTTCCTTTAGGGGATGAGGCAAGGCATCAAGACATTTAGGTCTCTTCCATGTTGACCTAAAAGGTTTTTACTTCGCTTTTACTCTCTTTGTGTCATTCTTTCAGTTCTATGAGTATTCAATTTAGGGAATGATGATAGCTCTGAGCTCTAAAACAACATTGTAGCAAAGATATACTGACCCCAAATCCATAGACCCCTTATGTATTTTTGGGGGCAACCATTCCTTCCTATTTCATGGCATAGCTTTATTTCATAAACATATGACTTGGCATAGGGTTTTCCGAGGAAAGCTCTCATGTCTTAGGAGAAAAAATTGACTACTTTAAAGCAATTTCTCATAGTAATGGTGCTAGCAACTGCTTTAAAGTGGGGGCATACATCGATGACATATTTTTGCATATTTCATGGCATGATTTTATTTTTTCTTGTGACATTTCCTTTTATTGGTGGTATCATTGGGTTTGAAGTCCTCCAAGAGTGTGATATTTCTAAGAATAAGATCTCCCTTGGTGGCATGATGCAAAGTAAGAGGCACCCCATAAGTGGCGATATGATACTCTTTGATTTGTACTCTCTTGGAGACATTAGTTCCCTAAGAAGAAGACCTTACATGAATAAATAAAAATACCCTTTAACAAAAACTTACATACATGACATTCAAAAGCATACAAATGCATTACATTGTGGTTCCTTATCAAAGTTGTTAGGAGGATAACTTTGTTATGGCATGGAAGGATAATATGATTCTCTCATTTTCCACCTCATTGGGACAACTCACCTAGTGGATAGACTAAGGTTCCACTACCCTAAAGTGAGCACACATGATTGGAAAAACTCACCTAGTGGACAGATTGAGGTTCCACTACCCTAAAGTGAGCACACATGATTGGGACAACTCACCTAGTGGACGACTGAGGTTACACTACCCTAGAGTGAGTAGAATATGTTATAGAAAAACAACCCTGTTCCACATCATGTTGGAATAATTGTGCTTGATCATTTATTTTTCTTTATTTATTGGCATTTCATAGGGTATGACTATGTACCTTTATTATTGTTGCATACCAAAGTGTCTTGAATGTCTACTTTAGTGCGAGTTTGTCATGGGGGAAAACTCTCACTAAAGTGAGGGAAAAATGTAGTGTAGAAAAAGGTAACATATGTTTTTCACACTTAATTTGGGAATTAGTGATATTGAATTAACCTAATTATGCCTTGATTTAATGTTGTAATGTGTTGTACACATTCACACTAAGTCTAGACCCTTTTTAACAAAATGGACTTAAATTGTACCTTATTTAGGGTGTTGTAAAGTGTTGTATTATACTTTCACACTTATCTAGGGTTTCATTAATTAATTATGGTTAATTGAGCTTAAATGGCCCCTTTAATTCAAATGCAAGCTTTCGTAATTTCTTTTTTCAAAGATCTATCCCAACACACAATAATGATATTACATGACATTTAATTTGGAAAATTCAAGGTCCTCAAAAATTGTGTTAGGACCCATTCACATTTAGTGGTGAATGGGTCCTCTCCACATAGGACACCCCTTTCTTTGCATTTTTGGCATGTGTTTTTGATGTTATTTCATCCCCCCGAAGCATGGTCCTAGAAAGTTGTGTTATGATCCATTCACCTTTACTGGAAAATGGTTCCTCTTCACATAGGACACCCCTTTTTGAATTTAATTATGGTTGGATTCTAATGATTTTAAATCCTAGATCTAATGTCGGCTTGAATTATTTGAATTTTGAGGTTAATCTCTATATTTAGTATAAATATGGAGTTAATTCACATTGTTTCTCCTAGAAATTTTATGTGAATTCATGAGATCAGGAGAAAGAGAATTATAGATAATTTCAAGGGAATTCAAAGGTAGATTATCAAGAGTTTATTGTAGCAATTCAAGGTCATTTCATCATGTCAAAGACATAGTGCATTCAAGCATGTTGTTGAGCTAAGATAGTTGATGTAGCATTGATGATCTACTTGCAAGCATTGTTTCACATCTAATTTGAGATCAAGGTCTGTATTCTACATGGCCACTTCATGTTATTTCTGAGATTTACATTCCAAGACAACTTCCAAGGTATTAACATTTCATTATTTCATGTTCATGCTTCAATTTCATTATTTCAACATTTGGTTTAATTATCGAAATGGGGTTTGAATTAGACAAACCCCTATTCACTAACAAAAAAAAAGTTTTTCTTCTCTTGAATGTGTGTTTGTAGATTTATTGGTTGAGGATCAAGTGGAGAACAAGTTTGAAGCAAAATTGTCAAAGTTGTCAATTTGTAAAAGTTATCATTCACATTGCAAGAACACGAAAATAAGGCTACAAAACTTGTTACACGTTTTTGAGAATTGATAACCAAGGATCTAAGAGTGTATGCATCAAGGAACATAGCCTAGAATTTAGTTTCATAATTTTGATCAATTCATTTTGATGTAAACCCCCTTTCCCTATTAAACATAAACATACATCCACACTAATCAATACAATCTTAACATTGCCAAATTCTTTTCTAAAACTATACCAAAGCTACCAACACCAAGTTATCAACCATGCTTAGTTATGAGAAAGTGTTTCAACACTTGAATCCTCCCTCCCAATATTTACTTGATGTAGATCAACCTCAAATGAAGGATAATTTTAAATCAAATTGGAAGAGAAAATAATAAAAAAAATGTGAAAAGGTTTGAATTCCTATTATTCTTCTTCATAGAATTTACATAGTCAATTGTTGTTTTAAAGATGATCTCATAGAAGATTCTAATTAGAAGGGGAAATTAATTGAACAATTTACATGTATTGGCATAGTTTTCAATTTCTACAACTAAATTGCTTGTAAAGGAAGTGGAATTAATTAATTAATGGTTAATTATGTTGTTTTTTACATCCTCACTATAAGATTTGGCTATGGAGATAGCCACCCAAGATCTAAAGGCCCATGGAAAACACAAAATACTGAGAAGATCAATATGAAAAGAATAAATTGTATTCCTATTAATGAATGCAAAAAGAATCCATGGAGTTGGTTTACAATGTGTGAGAGACCCTTGGTTATATAGCCAAGGTGAGACATAAGATGCAATAAGATTATGAAAAGTGTCTTAATCTTATGATATGAGAAAACTTATCACAACTACCTAGGTCACATGTGTTACAAGTTAAAAGATAAGATAATGTTCAACTAATGACAACTAGCACCTTCTATAAAGAATCTTAGGACCTAAGTAAACTTAACATGTGAATATGTCCCCTAAGTCCCTAGAAAGTGAAATAACTAGGTACAAGACATTTATTCACACCAATACCCCCCTTAAGTTCAACTTAGGGATAAGATTATTATGAAAATGAAACCAATATGGGTCCCAACTACAAGGCCATGTTAGGTACCCATGTACAAATGCAATACAATCCCTCACAACCAAAGGAAAGGAGAAAACTCGGTGGGAAAAAACTCCTCCCTAAAAGAGAAATAAAACAATATGAAACTACTCTCAAAAAGGATGAGAAGGACAAAACCTTGAGTGAGGAAAACATTTCCCCCATAAGAGAATGTAGAAGGTCAAGTGACCCCCCCTTAATGGCAAGTCTCAACTCAAATGCCACAATATCAAGAGTCAGAAATCTTAATTAAAGAAGGAGACAATGTAGAACAATGTGAAGACTGAAGTAGAGTGGACCAAAGATGATGATGAGTCCTCTAAATGCTGCTCCAAAAGAAATTCCAAACTGTGAAAAATACTGATAGAAAGAATTAGGTACCACTACATAAGATGTCAATATAATTGGTGACTGAGTTGAAACTGCCAACTCAAGAGTAACTGCAGAATCTATCGATGAAAAGTTGAAGGTGAATCCACTTTGTGACATGAATAAGGTCAGAACCAAGGAGACAATTGTATGAGTATCAATTGGACACTCTCTTGATAGATTGGTATATCCCTATCACAACTTGGAGACAGGTACCAAGTCTTTGGATGTAGAACCTAATTTTTGAATACAGACCTGTAGATTGCTTCCAAAATAGGAGTGTCTATATGCTATCTAGTCCATCACACCAAAATGCATGGGTAACTAGCTGCTGCATTCACTAAGCATATAGGAACTAACATTGGATACATAGTTCAATCCAAAGAAGCATAAAATATGAAAAAGTACACTAAAATAACAAGATTGTGGCCATTTACTTTAGTGCAATGACAACATTAGAAGAGGAGAACTAAAACAATCAGGATGCAAATCTAGAAATGTTGATGAAGAAGCCAACCAAAAGTTCCCCAAAGAAGAGGACTGTGAAAGAAGCCCTCCAGTTGGATGTTGGTAGGAGCAACTAGCCCCTATTGGCTTCTAGTTGGAGGAGCAGATGGTGCATGATAAAGCTCGATCGGTAGGCAATTTTTTTTCCCAGGATTTCTTATTAACTCATGATTTGTTTTTTTTTTTAACTTTATTTAAAAGTTGAATTTAAAACTTTATTAGAATTTTTTAAACCTTATTAAAAATCTAATAAAGAAAAATATATATATTTTTTTTTGGAAAAAAACTTTATTAAAAATTAATAAAGAAAAACATGATTTTTTTTTATTTATTAAAAACTTTAATAAAAATTATTAAAGAAAAACTATAAAAGTTTAATTAAAAACCTTAAAAAATATTATTAAAAAAAAGTTCTTTTGATTTTAAAAAATTAAAAAAACAAATTATTAAAATGTTTTTAATTAAAAAAACTTATAAAAGACATAATTAAAAGTTTTAATTTTAAAAACTTAAAAAAGTTTAAATGCCCATGGGGGTCGACAGGGTGCCACTGCCTATCATGGCCAGGGCTATGGTAAGGTGGGTGGTACGCCTTGCTGCTACTTGTAGGCTATAATCCTTGTAGGGCCCAACAGAGCCTGCAAGCATGTACCTTGTCTAGTACCCTGTAGGGTACGATTATTATTATTTTTTAAAAAATTTATTTATTTATTTTTGATTTATAAAAAAATAATTTTATTTAAAAGAAACATGATTTATTTATAAAAAATGTGTTTAATTTTTTTTCTTTTTTAAACCAAATAAAAATGTTTTTTTCTTAATTGAAAATTTGTACCTTTGCAGGTAGGGTTGTATGGCCCATTTGTTTTTTTTTTTTTCCTCCAAGAGAAACTTGTCTAAAATCAACTGTTTGATAGTCGATCTTCGGGTTTTTGGGCCTTTTGATCATGATGGCAGGGTTTATTTTGACCCAAAATTCTCTAAAAATTTGGCTACCTTTTGGATCTAGCAACCAACACCCAACTTGAAACCCTTGTAGATTTGACCTCTAATGTCTAATTGGGACAAAAAAAAAAGGCATATCTAACTTTCTCAGATGCTTTAGACTCAATGGTGAGCTCAAATCTGATGCAACAAGCTCCCAAAATGTACTTTCAATACAAATTGAAAAAAGGAACCCACCCAAAATTTGGTATTTCTATCACACTTTTCTGATTCTCTAGATCATCCAAAGATGCAAGAGAAGAGAATACTCAATGCTTCAAGAAAATACAAGATTTTCACTCAACTTGCTCTAATACCATGTAAGATTTGGCTATGGAGATATCCACCAAAGATCTAAAGGCCTATGGAAAGCACAAAATACTCAGAAGATCAATATGACAAAAATAAACTGTATTCCTATCAATGAATGCAAAAAATCCATGAAGTTGGTTTACAATGTGTGAGAGACCCTTGGTTATATAGCTAAGGTGAGACATAAGATGTCATAATATTATGACAAGTGTCTTAATCTTATGATATGAGACAACTTATCACAACTACCTAGGTCACATGTGTTACAAGTCAAAAGATCAACTAACAACTAATGACAACTAACACCTTCTAGAAATACTCTTAGGACCTAAGTAAACTTAACATGTGAATATGTCTTTTAAGTCCCTATTAAGTGAAATAACTAGGTATAAGATATTTATTCACACCAACACTCACCATTCATGATGCTTAAAATAGAGAGTTTTTGAGTAGATTATACTAATGTAACATATTTGTTCTTAATTAAAAAAAAAATTGGTGTCTCTTTCATGGACCTGATTTTTTTCTCAAAAGGGCTTCTTCACACACATAAAATGTTATTATGGTTTACTGATATATGCTTCCTCATGTTAATTTGATGGTTAATCACATGTTACCTTATTAAGTTAATCATATTTTCTTACTATTTAAAATTGCTTCTATTCTAGGTATTTAAATTATTATTCACCATTTTTTATGAGATTTATGACTTGTAATATGCTTAAAATCAAATTATTCTTGGAGGATTGTGGATTTTTTTTAATAATCGTATGCTTTTATTAAGTGTTTTATTTTCATATATGTCTAACTCTATAGCCCAATGTATATATATATTAATTCCTAGGTCCAAAGAATAAAAAATATGCTTCCCCTAAGGGTGACAAAAACTCTAGTATGTATTCTATATTTTGATAATTTTTAATTTCTACAAATGGTTTTTTATTTTTAATGTATACGAAGACTTCTAAATAGCCATTTTGATCTTTTATATTTGCTCATTTGTAGTGATTATATACTAATAATTTTAGTAATGAGACTTTTTTTTCATTTGCAAGAATTATGCCAGTAGATATTATAAGTTATGAGAAAAATGAGTGAGTTAGGAGACTCAACAAACATGTGAAAATTTATGGAGAACATTGATAATGTGTAGGAAAAACCTCAACATTGCTTAGAGTCTATTGATTCATCATGTGTAAGTTCATTCCTTCATTGGTTTGTGCATATATGGTTTATGTCAACACAATGTGATCATTGGATAAAGTGATTAAGTGGTTGACACCTAATTTTTTTTAATTTCTATGAGTGCATAATGATATCTTCAATAATATGAGTCATGGATTATTAAGTGAAATAGATAAAAAAAAGGATTCTGAAGATTTTGATAGAAATTTCATAAAATTTAGTTAGAGAAAACTTTTGAGAGACATCAAATACATATCTGTAAGGAAACTATGCAGCCATAAAATGACAATTTCCACATAACCCAAATTTGAAAACATGCAAGTAAAATACTCAACATCAACATGCAAGAGAATAGACAACATACCCATCAAAGATGACACAAGATATACCCTGGGAAAACCCTCAAGAGGGAAAAACGCAGCCTCCAAAAGCATCCACACTCAATGTATTATTCAACAATGAAAAAACCCATTACAATACATCTGCAGAGACTCCATGAACACTTCTGAAGCACAAGCTATCCATGCATTCCATGTGACCAAGCATGAATCCACACATCCCATGCCATGCTTCAAACCCTCACACATGCACAAGCTCAACCGGCTAACTGCAGGAAACCTGTCCAACCCTGAACAACTTTTGATCCAACCTTCAACAACTACCCTTGTGGTTGCTTTTATAGAAACAAGCTCCCACAAAACCACCAAGTGGTATTACATAAACCATGTGCCCAAAAATACTACATCATGTGACCCCACATTTAATATTGGGTACTTTATTATTTTATTATTATTCCCCAATATTAAATAATTACATTTTATGATTATGTCCCAATGTTACATACAACAAAGTGGCCCCAAAATTATAACTCCTTGTGATGCACGTTCACCTAGAAACCCCTAGGTGCATCACACACATAATAAATAAATAAAATATTACAAACATTATGCAAGGTGTACAACACCTAATCCTAACAATCTCCCACTTGTTGTATACATTGCATAAGGGGTAACAAATAAACTCCATAGTCAACATGTACCATCCAGGAATCCAAGTGTTCCATGTGCTCCATCAAGAAACCTGTAACAAGAACCAAGGTGACCACCATCTCATCCATGAATGCTCCCATCCTCCACCATGCCAACTGAACTAAGATATGAACACATCCAAAGAGATGTCACACTAACTGTCACAAAGAAGCATAAACCTGCCTCAACCTGATATCTCAAAACACAAACACTGAATCCAATATGCACCAGTAGTTGTCAAGAATAAATCACCATAGCTGAAATGACATCCACAACAAATGCCAACACATCCAACTATCTATACCTCTAAGGTATACATAACATAGTAAACTTATGCCAACAACATATCCACCCATAAACCACAATAACAAACTCCATGTGCTAACCTATCAAAAGTGACATACACATCCAGGAGCTCCCACTGCATGGGCAATGTCAAGATGAATGCAAACCTGGAATGAGCGCATTCAACGCGTCACTTCGTTAACATCCCAAAAAAGGCACCATCACAAAGGCATACCAAGTCTACTACCAACATCTCATAGAAGTAAACATGTAGTACCAAGGAACATCCACATTGATAAGCAAAACCTGCAAACCAAACCCTGCAGCATGTCCTCCTACACACACCTCTAAATGCCAACTGTGTCAAGTATGATCTCCTCCATAACACCCCATAACAAAATCCATAATAACATCCATCCATCCAATCACCAAGATCAAAGATAACATATGTAACTAACATGGATGTAAGCCTCTCAAGTGAACCACCGAGTAGACCAAGAGTGGGGAATGAGAATGCTCCTCGAGGATAGAACACTCTCCTCATCAGTCCATGTTGAACTCACGTCCAACCAAGGTGTAGGCTCCCTCAGACTTCCTGCTAAAATCTCATCAAGAGCAACCATCTCAAAAACATGTCTCTAATCACAAGAGAACACCAAGCCTCACCTAAGTCTCCAAGTATCCATGAGCACCTGTAATTGATCAATCCATGCTAAACACCAAGCAAATGATCAATGTACTCAATACAAAGAGAACCAACCAAGATCAAAGTCATAGCTCCAACTGCAGAATCAGGAACATAAACATGACACCATGATCTCACATCCTCTCAAAAAGAATATCACATGCTTAAATCATCATAACATGTACCATGCCACAACTCTAAACTAGTAATCAAGAGTATACCATGACATAATAACAAAACCATCCTACAACCAAGGATCACCTGTCATAACAAACAAGTCATAAATAATACCTCAACATCTCCAACACCTGATGTCAAAGAACTCTCACTATAGCACACAGAATCCAAGAGCTCCTCCATGACACCAAAGATCACCTACTGAAGATAACCATCCATAATAACCAATGGATCCACATCATTGCCAAATGCTCCCACTGAACCATGATACTAAGCAATCCCATGGCACCATGATGCACAAAACCAACACTGTCATAAGCTCACACAAAAACCTATGAATCCAAGCTCTTAATGACAACATGATAACCATCCTCTAAAGCAAGAAGATACACCGCCAAACCATCATATCCATCACTGCCAAACCATCACTGTCACAAGCTCCCACTGAACCGTGTAACCAAGCTATCCATGACATCATGATACCAATCTCCTAAACCCAAGAAGATACACCGCTATAACCTGAATTAGGATCCAATCCAACACCACCAACAATGCACCTGCATAAAACCATCATAACATGCCAAAGTCTGTAATGCACAAGAAACATCCATGACACCATGATCACCACTAAATATACCAACAAATCAACCCAACCATGTCCACATATCTGCATAATCATAGTCAACTGCATATATCTCATATCATGACTGTACCTGGTAATACCATCTCCCCTCCTCAACATGACAACCACCACAACAAACCAAGTGACTAAACCAAGCCACCAAAACTGATCATGCATCAACATTGAAATATCAATGGGCAAAGACAACCCATATCCAAGTCATAGGTGCAACAAGTAAGTATAGACTTCCTACAACATTGCATAGCTTGTAGATACAACAATGCAACATACATGCTGATAACCATGTCAAAAATAGAACAAAATGAGATGTACAACTGAGAATATAATGAATCCATCATCAAATATCCCAAATTTGACAATCCATAAGCTCATAATAACACCATAGTCAAAGAGACTTATAAACAGCTCAGATAAAGAAATCAGCAAATAATCTATGCCAAAATATCTCCAAACCTGATCCACTATAAAGTTCTCTAAAAAAGCTTTCCGTTGACTATTCGAAGTCCAAAATCCGACTCCGTATGCACCCGATATGCCCTCTCAAAGCTTAAAATAAACATCTAACTTCAACCAAGAAAACATTGTCAAAACTACAAAATCATGGAACAAAACTTGTACCATTGTGTAGTGCTCAAAACTAGCTTTCCAACGACTGTAAGAAGTCAAAAATCTGAAGCCTTGGGCAAAAGTTATATGCGTTTGAAAAACTGTTGTAAAAGGCCCTCCTGGTGACTTTGTGGTGGCACCTAGGCGGCGCTCCGGTGGTGGGTGGGCGACGGATTCCAAAATCTATTTAAATTTAATTTAATTTTTCAAAATAAAAATTTTCCCCCTCCCTTGCGTACGGACCCGATGCAGTTATTAAATCTGGCTAAAAATTATTTGAAATCCAGGCGGATTTTTGAAGGTTTTAAATTTTTTATTTTTTATTTTTCTGCAACTATACCTTCGATGTCCATACGACCGAATAGGGGTATGGGCAATTTTTTTTTCTATAACCAAAATAGGGCATATTATATGTCAAAATTTCTCTCTCAGCCAACCTGAATCCAACCATGAGGTCCATTTTTTCCTAGGAGGTCATCTGTGAAAGCTCACCCCCAAAACCCTCATTTAAATGCACAGCCAAGAAGCCCTATTTTTTCAAAATTTTCTCACACCCCAAATCTGCAAACAACCCATCATAACAACAAATCCAAAACCCTCAGATCTACAATAAAACACCTGCAAAACCCTATATCTTGCCATTGCCTTTCATTCTCTTACAACCTAGGGTTATCCAATCCAATAACCAAAGCTCTAATACCACTTGTAAGGAAACTATGCAGCCATAAAATGACAATTTCCACATAACCCAAATCTGAAAACATGCAAGTAAAATACTCAACATCAACATGCAAGAGAATAGACAACATACCCATCAAAGATGACACAAGATATACCTGGAAAACCCTCAAGAGGGAAAAACCTAGCCTCCAAAAGCATCCACACTCCATGTATTATTCAACAATGAAAACCCATTACAATACATCATCCTGCGAGACTCCATGAACACTTCTGAAGCACAAGCTATCCATGCATTCCATGTGACCAAGCATGAATCCACACATCCCATGCCATGCTTCAAACCCTCACACATGCACAAGCTCAACCTGCTAACCTGCAACAAACTATCCAACCCTGAACAACTTTTGATCCAACCTTCAATAACTACCCTTGTGGTTGCTTTTATAGAAACAAGCTCCCACAAAACCACCAAGTGGTATTACATAAACCATGTGCCCAAAAATACTACATCATGTGACCCCACATTCAATATTGGGTACGTTATTATTTTATTATTATTCCCCAATAATAAATAATTACATTTTACGATTATGTCCCAATGTTACATACAACAAAGTGGCCCCAACATTATAACTCATTGTGATGCACGTTCACCTAGAAACCCCTAGGTGCACCACACACATAATAAATAAATAAAATATTACAAACATTATGCAAGGTGTACAACACCTAATCCTAACAATATCATCAATGGCTAGGATAAAATTAATAAGAGCATTCATGGTAAGCAATTTTTATTCAATGAAGTTTGATAAATGGTTTTGAGAAGACATAAGTTAGAAAAAGAAAGTTGTACTTACAACTCATGTCCATTATTCAATGAAAGGGTTAACTACTCAATTCTTGTGGCCTTCCTTTTCCCAAGGATATCCAAGTATATTCTTTGATTTTTTCACTCATTCTTAGTGCTTGAAGCCAAAGGGAGAGAATATAAAGTGTTTGGAAATTATAATTTACATGATATATTAAGCTCATAGAGCAATATGGAGCTTCATAAATAGGAAAATAGAGGTAAAGTATCTAATTATTGAAGGAGGATGAATTTAAATGAATCCCACTATAAATTTCTTACGCTAATATTTCAATAAATTATGACATAAGAGGAGTTAAAATGAATAGGAAAATAAAATGATGTGATATAGATATTTAGGATTTTTAAAGGAGAGTAAATGGAGGAATTAAATTCCTAAACTCATGCCCCTTGAACTTCATTGGATGATCTAGGTGGCATCCTTACTTTTATAATAATTATCCAAGATTTTCAAAATTTCACAAGAATTATAAATTTCTTCAAAAAATTGTGCCATGTAAAATCTTGGCTTCTTTTGACTGGCTTAACATCCTTTTAATGGTGTGTTACTTTTGTCTTTTCTCATGCACCTCTATTTTCACAAAATTCTTAGCAATCCTTTCTTAGTAGCGTTGAGTTCATTGGCCTTAATTTATGCCTACACAAGTTGTATCGAGGAGAATTTTATGTCCTACCATCATGACAAATGACACCTAACCTACCAACCTCTTCTATTGTTGATCTAAGATGTGCATTATCACCCATAGACGAATGGAATCATAGTTTGAGCTTGTCCTTGTGGACATTTTTCCTACCAACATAAGCCAATTTAATATGACATCAAATCTTAGAAAACTAGCACATGCACCTTTTGGTGGTGTAAGGATATGTTGATAGGAAATTTAAGAGAGTTTGTAAATTTTGTTGCTTATTTGTTTTTGAAAAGGAAAAAATAGGTTTTACAGGGACCTAAAACCACAGAGTTTAAACAATAAGAGATAGACAGAGAAAGTACAAACAACCAGACAGCTATCCCAAAGAAGGAAAAGACAGCAACAAAAGACAACAGGGCCCTAAAAAAGGACCACCCAAAAAACCAGCAAACAAAACATTACATTACTCCAAGGTGTTAAGTAAATCCTTGGCTTCCTTTTCAACATTCTGCATGTCCTGTAACCCTTGCTTGAGAATTTGGACCGTATGAGATGAATTCGGGGTCTTCCTCTTGATGTTAGCCTTGGTACGAGTCGAAATCCCTTCACCAACCGATCTGCTGCCTCCCCTGTCCGCATCCAAATCCACAACTAGCTATCCCTTTTGGTTTTTTTCAAGCTTTTCCACCATCTCATTGATGATGATGGTATTATGCCTTGCAATTTTATAATTGTTAGCAACAATAGCCCTAATGTTTTGTTCAATCTTGGACATGTTGCACTCGATGCTAGCCAATCTATCCTCCTGTAACTGTTGTCTTTTCCTCGGTAAAGGAGTTTCCTGTTCATCATTGTCTCTTCCTCGGTAAAGGAGTTTCCTGTTCATCATTGTCTCCACTGTTCCAACTAATTTTCTGCTCCAAATCCATGACCTTGTTGCTGAGATCAGTAACATGACCTTTCAACTTACAGACTTCTTTTTGGGTCCATTTGAGAAAGGTAAAAAGGCCTTCTGTACTTTTTTCTGCTATACTAACCAAATCCTCAGGCTTTTGTTGCTTATTTTGTTGCTTATTTGTTAGTGTAATCAAATATTTAAATAATAAAAACATATAATTATTAAATTTTATTTTTAAATTATTTAATTAGATATATTATAACATATTTTTACATATTTGAGTTTGGATTCTAATTTTGATTTGTATAAAGTAATTAATGTATAATAGTATTGCATACATTCTCTTCCATAATATCATAAGTTGATCTAAAATCTTTCAATACCTCTCTCGTTATATAAGATAGAGAAAACCATTAAACAAACAGTTCAATGTCTCAATCTATTTCAAATTTTGATTCATAAGAAAATGATCCTATAATTCTGCATCTAATTACAAGATCTACAAAGGACAAAAGATCTAAAAACTAATTCCAACATCAATTTCTTAGAAAAAAAGGAAAGAAGCATCATTTAAAAAAAAATATTAAATAGACAAATCAAATAGCTTCAAAATTATGAAAACACTCATCTCATGTTTCTTATCTTTGCAAAATAAAAAAAAGTTTGCTTATTTCATAACTACATGCTTCCAATCTTGGTAAATAGTTCTTATCATGAGCATCATGCATAAGACCCAATTTAGAGACTGCATCATGAGGTCTAAGTGAGAAAGTAGATAATTGGATAGTTAAATAGTTATCCACATGTTGTACACTCTTAACATCTTTACTAAAAAATAAAGAGGATAATATGCTACAAAGTAATGAAAATGAAATAAATAGAATGAAGCAACATGCGGAGGCTATTCTAAAATAGTAGAAATGGAAAATGGGAGAAGACATTGCTACAAAACATATCAATGGTTGGAAATAAAAAATAGAAACAATTTGACACATTTATTCTTAACTAATGTTAGAGAAACTCATTGAATAAATTAGTTTGGATGCAATGTGTATGTATAAAAATTAAAGGTAGTCTTTGTAAGGAAATTAGAGTAGTGGAAACAATTTCCTATGCCAATCTTGAGAAGAGATTATGCAAAATTTAAAAAACTTGATCAAGCAGTTACAAAAAATCAGCACATTCAAAACATGAAATAAATAGTGCAACACAAAACACCAGATATATGTGGGGAAAACCCCACTCCAAAGCTTGCTCAATGCATTTCAAATCCAACAACAAGATTACATACACTTGCAAAGCAAGTCTTTTATAGGAGTATCACTAGTTAACAACTTTGGAAGAATTTCAATAGCATTCCAACAGCATAATAATACCTACAAACTCAATATATAAAAATACTCTTCAAGTCTTCAATTTATAGACCTCTAAAAATACAAGAAACCACCAGTGGTTTACAAAACCATGTGCTTGGCTTCTCTAGCAAGATTCCAGTCTCAAAATAAGCTCTCACTTCCAAAATGAAAACCCCTATTTTTGACCCTTACAAATGTCATAAATTTTGTCATAATATGCCTAAAAATAGGCCTTTCATAATATACCACTATGTGGGAATCTTATGACACCTAATAAACAAATTTTCAAAGCATCAATAATGTGTAACAACTATATGAAAATATTAAATGAAAATAACTATTATGGGAAATATGCAGCAAGGTTGAGACACCTCATTTCCCAACATTCTCTCACTTGTCGAATACCTTGCAAGGGCCAAGGGAAAAACACTATCATGGATCAATTGCTAGGGGCCCAAAGGCCCATAGACTCAGAATACCACCTGAATTTCACTATGCTCATGGGCTTAGTTAATGCATCTGCAACATTCACCATTGTCTCTACCTTTTCCAGCTTCACCCTGCCATCCTCAACCATATCTCTCACAAAGTGATACTGAAAATCAATGTGTTTGGTCTTGGCATGAAAATTTGGGTTCCTTGCAAGGCAGATTGCACTCTGATTGTCACAATAAACTGTAACTAAACCCTGTTTCAATCCAATATCTAAACAAAAATGCTTCAACCAAATGACTTCTTTACAGGCATGAGTAGCTGTCATACTCTGCCTCAGTAGTGGAAAAAGTGACCACAACTTGTCGCTTGCTCATCCAACTAATTGCATCACCATTAAGAGTAAACACATATGCACTGGTGGACCTTCTTCTATCGACATCATTCGCCCAATCTGAATCCAAAAAACCACGAATACTTAGGGAATGTTGATCTCCTATACCATGAAAACATAGAGTACTCTATTGTACCCTGCAAATATCTGAAGACCCTCTTAATTGCATCCCAATGCACTCTTCCAAGATTAGACATAAATCGAGAAAGAACTCCCACTGCTTGGGCAATGTCTGGTCTTGTACAAACCATAGCATACATTAAGCTTCCTACTAGACTTTGATAAGGCACTCTGCTCATGTCTTCCATCTCTGATGGGGATGTTGGAAATTGTGAAATAGAGGGCTTCATTCCTAATCCAACAAGAACACAAAGTGATTTACAATCCTACATGTTAAACCTTTGCAAAACTGAACAAACATACTTACCCTGGCTAAGCCGTAGCTTTTTGTTCTCATGATCTCTTCTAATCTCCATCCCAAGTATGTGTTTTTCTTTTACCACATAGTGCTCTAGCTGTGTCATAAATTTCTTCCTCGAAATCACCATGAACACAGTTTTCACATCCATTTGTTCCACCTCTAGATCATAAGTTTCTGCAATAGATAATAAAAACTGAATGGATGCCATTTTAGCAACAAGAGAAAAAATCTCACCATAGTCAATACCTTCAACCTGAGAGTATCCCTTCGCAACCAACCATGCCTTATACTTTTCAACATTTCCATCTGAACCAATCTTTTTCTTAAACACCCATTTACATCCAACAGATTTTTGACCTTCAGGCAATGGTACAAGGTCCCATGTTTCATTCCTTTTAAGAGCTACCATCTCTTCATCCATGGCTAATTTCTAGGATTCTACATCATTCATATCCAATGCCTCTTGCACAGATCTCGGTTCATCAATGTTAGTACTCAAAGAAAATATACACTTTGAATCATCAGGTGAATACCCATACCTTTGAGGTGGTTTCCTTTTCCTTGTAGACCTTCGAACAAGCTGCGGTGGAGGTTCTTCCACGTCTTCCTCCTCTTTAGAGCTTGATGAGCTCTCCTCAAGTTCTTATCTATTTTGGGGTATCGTTTGAACTTCCTTAGGCGTAGAAGGAATTTGAACCACATCCTTTTCCAATTCAATTTATTTATGTTGTTTTGCTGAAAATTAATAGGAGAAGATTTAGTCTCTCTAAAAATAACACTCATAGCTAAAAAGCCCGGCTTAAGTATCACAAACTAATGACTTAGTTTTGAATTTTTCGTTTTCTCTTCACCCCTCTGTTTTTGCTGCACCGTTATAACATCACATCACATCAAGCTTTCCTCCTTATTTAATTTCTGACTTCCATGTACAACATAAATAGGTGTTATTACCTATGTAATAGATAAAATAAAAAAATAAAATTTTATTTTTATAATTTTTAATATATTATTTTTATTTTATGTTTTTATTTATTATAGTTTTATATTTATTTAAAAATATAAAATATAAATTTATTAAATAATGTTTTCATTTTAAAATTGAATATTAAATAAATTGTAAAATTTTAAATTGCTCTAATAATTATTTATAAAAATAAATTATATTAATTTAATATATTTAATATTTTTCAAAATAGTGTGTTAATTAATTTTGAAATTGAAATATTTATTTTTAATTTTATCTTAATTTGAATTTTAATGTAATCTTAATTTTAACTTAGTATTAAGTTAGAATTGGTTGGGGTTAGTTAAAATCCTAAGTTGTTATTAGGAATTAGAATTGAAATTAAGATAAAATAAAAATTTAAAAATCTAAGGATTTAATTAACTTAGGATTTTAACTTACAATATTAAATAAATTTTTTAACTTATTTAAATATTTAATTTCAAAAATATTTATTTAATGTTGTAAGTTAAAATCCTAAGTTATTTAAATCTTTAGAATTTTTAAATTTTTATTTTATCTTAATTTAAATTCTAATTGTAATCCTAATTTTAATTTAAGATTTTAACTAATCCAACCCAATTCTAACTTCTATTCCTAATTTTAGCTTAGGATTTTAACTCACCCTAACCCAATTCTAACTTAATACTAAGTTAAAATTAAGATTGCGAATTCAAATTAAGATAAAATTAACAAATAAATATGTCAATTTCAAAATTAATTAACACACTATTTTAAAAATATTAAATATATTAAATTAATATAATTTATTTTTACAAATAGTGTTGTAATTTAAAATTTTAAAATTGATTTAATATTCAATTTAAAATGAAAACATTATTTAATAAATTTATATTTTATATTTTTAAATAAATATAAAATTATAATAAGAAATAAACATAAAATAAAAATAAAAAATAATATATAAAAAATTATAAAAATAAAATTTTACCTTATAGTTTTTTAATCTATTACATAGGTAATAACACCTATTTATGTTGTATGTGGAAGTCAGAAATTAAAAATAGAAGAAAGCTTGATGTGATGTGACCACAACAACAATAGAGAGGCGAAGAGAAAACAGAAAATTCAAAAAACACTATTGACTAAGTCATTAGTGTGTGATACTCAAGCTAGGCCTAGCTAAAAGGTGGTAGAGTTACATTGTTACTATAAGATCATTTATTACAGATTCATGGATATGGAAGATTAAATGGTTAACCACTCATTTACATAGCACATTTAATAATGCTAAAATTATGTACTATCATAGGATATCTCCTGAGTTACTTGAATTTGAAGAGCCCCACAACAAGATTAATCCTTGGTATAAAGGCATTCTCTAGGAAAATTTGATGGATCTTATTTGAATATCATGTCTGATTGCATGAAGTCATAGCCAATTAGAATATTATCAATATGAGATTTTAATCTTTTTGTATTCAGTGATAAAATAAATATAATTGTGTTTGCATTGGTTAGAGGTTGGTCATTGTAGCTTCTATTTTACTTATGGTTGTAATTGATGCATTTCATTTATAAATTGATCTTTGATCTTGAAGCTTTATTTTATAAATGGATTTATTAATTATAATGAGTATATATCACAAAGCGTTGTAAATATTATTTTGTGTGAGCTTATTTTTATGGGTAAAATGCGATTCCACATAATGTTATTATTTGTGATCTATGTATTTTTCTTTCACATGCATGTTGTGCTAGAAATAGTTTATAGATTTTGATATGTGATAGATTTTTTCTTTGCAATATAAGTTTAGCTATTACTTATGTGGTAAAAAGGGTGTGAAAAATAAGTATACGTAAAGTGTGATGGTATGTGAACATTTTACTGATGAAAATGTAATTACAATATAAAGAAATTATCTTAGGAATAGGAAGTTGAAAGTCCATAAACTAAGAATAGACAAGGAGGGTGCAAAATCTAGAAAGTACTATTGAGAAAAATTAAATTAGGTAGAAGAGGAGTAAGTACAAGTACACTTATCGTTTGGTGGGGTAGTGGGTGTAGCAATAAGATAGTGTGGTTGTCAATGTGGAATATGACCTATTAAGAAAGATAGAGTGTAGAAGGTCCTACTAATTTTTCTTGAAAAAATAGGACCAAACTCTAATAAATGATTGTTGGGCACCTCTTTTATCATGATTGGGTTACCATTTCATAGATCAGATTTAATAAGGCTAAAAATATGTACTATCACAGACTCTTTCTTGGGTTGCTTGAATTTGAAGATCCTTGTAACAAGCATAGTGACTTGGAGTAATGAATTTTCAATAGAGATATTTTAGAAAATAAATTCATCAAATAAAAGCTACATGTACTTTAAAATTGATTAATATTTTCTTATAAATAAGGTTACTAGCACTATTTAGCCTACTATGTAATTACTTTGGCAAAGTAGAATATAGTACCAAACTAATTCTTGGTTTCTAAATTTAATTATGAAATTTGATGTAGTACAAAGGGTATGGAAAAGATTTATAGAAAGAGGCATTAATAGTACCCCTTGTTCATGGAAATCAATTTTTGATAAAGGAAGAATGACACTTCACATGCTTAGAATTTTATTGTCATTACCTCTTACAAAGTGGGACATGGAAAGTGTACCACTATAGGTATTTTTTATATATTAAATGAGTTAAGAAATATAGCTCATGCAATAAATAGTTACAAATTACACTAAAACTTAGCTTTTTATGAGCAATAATGAGTTTATTATAGGATTTCTTACCAACAGTTTCTTACAAAGAATACTAGACCAATATATTGAATAACAACTTAGAAATCCATACTAGAACCCAATAGTAATATGTGATGAATGAAAACTTAGAAATCTACATAGGAAATCAAAGCATAGACCTAACCAAAAGAGTGTAATAGAAGAATTTTATTAGCAACTTTTGTCAATACTAAATATGATATATGGTTAAATATTATTCTTAAAATTAATTTAAAGAAGAAACCATGAATTTTAGATGGAATCCAATATAGATTCAAACCAAATAATTTATAATATTTTTGTATGTCTTGGTATATTATTTCTTTGTTCTTTGCAAAAGTAATTATTTTTTAATGAATTATATATTTTAAGTAGCAAAATATTAAAATTTGAGAGAATATATAGGTAAACTTAAATGGAAAAATGTTCTAATATGTTGAATGAAGGTAGTTTTGAAGTCAAATCAAGGTTGTTTCATTTTTTTTAATTGCTTAACGAATATTGGTTCATTTGATAATATTTTTGAACAATATTGAAGAGGATTATTTGCTTCAAACATGTTCTTTGCTTGCTATAAATAATTGTAAGAATTCTCAATGAAAAAATAATATATACTAAAGAAAATAAGTTATATTTGTGAGTATGCATTGAAAAATAAAAAAATGGAAAGAATAATTTTTTTAATACATAGGAGATAGAAGAACTAGTTTATATTACTTGTGCCTTATCATACACAATTTATCCATCTTTAACATTCATTATATATTGGAGATCTACTATTTTTTATGCAAGAACAATTATAATGATTTGTACTTTCCAATAGGAGTTTAATAGTATGTTTGGTATAAAGGGATGATCTAGACAAATGTGATGGATATTTTGTATTATACTTCATTGGGCTAATAAAATAATGAAATTAAAATCACTATGGTCATATTTGCTTTAGGAGAAATTTAAGAACTAAGTAGATGAATACTTGCTCTTGTAAACACATTGTGTTCAAATATTTGAACAAGATTTCTTAATAGGTCCAAAGTAAGTTTTCTTTTTCTTTTTTACTGGTTAGGTTCACATTAAATAATTTAATCACATTATGTTCTTGTCCAGATCTTGAGTTTTGTATATCACAATAAGATATGGTTCAAACAAATCTCTATTGTTATATACATTAAGGTCTTCAATTGATTTTTTTTTGGTTTGATGTGGGAAAAAGGGATTTAAGGTCTAAATCACTCTCCCCTCGTCAAATTAAAAATAAACCAAAATTGATCACATAAACATACTTGGCTACTAACCTTGATGGAAGAGCCAAAATGGTGAATTAGAGTTTTAGTTCTTGTTTAGGGGGAATGATATTTATTTTATTGAGTAAGATGTTAAAGAAATTTGATTATGCAAATGTATACCTAGGTCAAATATAAATTTATAAAAAATTGATGTGAATAAAGAGAAATGTAGAACTAAAACAAAAAAATGGATAACAAAATAATAGAGTATAGTGATAGAGTAACCTAGCATATAAATTAGGACTCAAATTAGCTAGAAAGGGGTGGTGGAAACCTAGACCAGAGAGTGCAGATCTCAAGAATCTTTGAGCATGTCTCAAAAGGTCATTTTTTGTAGGTTCTTCATTCCTAGAATCAACTTTGAAACTTGGTCTATTGATGATTAATTCCATTTTTTGTAATTTATTGACATTGGAGGCTTGAATGCTTGAATACTTGATCTAGAAATTAGGTCTTCAATCTTCTACCAAGTCCACTTTAGATCTTCCACCTGCACAAAAGAGAGGGGAGAAAGGGTTGCTATCTATAAGTTCTTGCTTAAGTCAAACCCTTTTTGGGGGTTTCCATGTAACGCCCCGTCGTGCAAACCCCAAAGGACAATTAAACAATAATTACTGCACAATTTTTTTTTAAAAATAAACATAACATACATGTAATACACATTAAGTCATGACATGAATTTCATTTAAGTAGATTCACTAACACATACATCCCTTGGGGTACACGAGGAGTCATCATGAGACTTGGATCCACACAACAACAATAAAGAATAAAAGCCAAATATATAATCCATAACAAAATAAACATTAACAAATATAGCACATACATGATAATCATTGATAAGAAACCATCTGAGTACATAAATACAACATATGAATGATTAACTTAACATAATGAATAACAATTGCCATGGCCAATATCCACATCGAGTTTAACATTACATTACAGTACAATGTTCTAGAGATACAATGATACAAAAGTGTTTCCAAACATAAATGGAAACCATACATGAGATAACATGATACAAATAAACAGATGAACACTGGCTCCAAGATGGATACAATTCTAGAGTCGCTGCAACAGCACCAATCTACACCTCTCGATCCTTGACTGGGGACCCAATGGGGTGCTTAGCACGTTCCATCTGACCATGTGAGTCCGAAGACCCACCCCCCGTGCTAGGAGCTAACAAGAAAGAGACCTCAACCAAGAACATCCAAGCAGGGAACCACAAGACTCAACACCATACAAAAGTATCATAAAACTCAAGGATTACAATGACATAAACAACAACATCCAAGAGTCAACAAAACAACTTAAAATCATAAGTAACATTATATAAATCAAAGCAATGACCAGTAAACAAGTAACCAAAGGATGATCATAAAATACTTCCAAATCAAACTGAATTAATAAACATAATACAATTCCAAATTTTAATTAAACAATACAATAACATTATATCACAGTACCATAAAAATACGAGACAGTAAATCAAATATAAATGAGATCAACAAGACCACAAAGTATACTAAAGATGTATTAAAACAATAATCAATTTAAATCAATTCAAACAACAATCTAAACCAACTCCCATAACCTACTTCCAGAGGAACACAATAAAGTAAAAAATACCTGGGCAACTAGGGGAGAGTGTCATCACATAGTCCTACATGGGCTATCCTGTGCTCTTCCTCCCAACTGGAGGCGTCGGTCCCATCTATGGCTATCATGTGCCCTTCCTCCCAACTGGAGGTGTCGGTCCATAGGGTGACTCATGTGGAGCCGTAAACCTCTCATGAGGATGAGGTCACGACCTTGCCAACCATGGCCTTCTTAGCCTTCCATTAGTCTGTGAAAGCACTAATGAAGACGAGGCATCCATTTTTAAATCTTATAATGATATTACTACCCAACCCTCCTAAGTTAATTATTAGGTTTTCACTTGATTACTAACTCATTCGTGGGTTATCCTGTGCCCTTCCCCTTAAGCGGGGCACCGGCCCCCACGAGGAGCCACTCTCCCTAGAGACCCAACAACATGAAAACCAAGAAACCAAGGGTTGTACAACATAACAAGAACATTAGATCATAACTAAGAAGCATGCAAGGCATTACCCATCTCGCTATAAATACATAATCAAAGTCTCAACAATTCCCGTACAACCCTTTCAAAATCATGAAACCAAAACACTTGCCACATCAAGGGCACATAAAGAGAGAGAACATCAATTATCAATCATCTCAAGCCTCTGGAAGCCAAAAGAATGAAAACCCACAAACGAGGGTAAAGTGAAGCATCAAGAGTTTTTCTCCAATAATTCCAACACAAGGATAAAATTTCCTCAAATATGAGAGTAACTCAAAAAAAACCATAAAAAGGGAAGATCCATCAAGACCCATCCACAAATCAACAATGGTGTCACCTCAAATAGGAAAATGCAAAAGAAAATCAACCTTTAATTTAACGAAATCACTTAATAAAACCAAAAGCCACCAACTAGGCATTCCATGGGAGACCTCAATTTCCTCCTCACAAGACACCCATATAGTTGGTATACAAAAGACCTTTGACAAAATCAACAAACATGACAACAATATAATTTAATGTTTCACCAAAATAATACAAGTGGAAAGATTGCATACGACAAGAAGCATTAACTTATCACAACAAAGCATCACATTAGTATCCAAAATACTCCACCACAAAATTAATTAATAAGACCCCCACAACTCCAAACAAATCCAAGAATTCACCACGCAAGGTTAAACAGATAACAACACAAATTAAATTAAAGAGGATTCCCAACTCACACAAACTCGAGAAAATACACAATGAAAGGGTCCAACAAATCACTCATAAATTGACGCAGCCCAATGGAATAAAAAAACATTTTTTTGAAACCAAGCAAACATAAAGGAGGACACATCAATTGGAAACATCAAATTAACCCTTAAACATACATATATATTCAATACTAATTCACTAAAGAATGCCAACTTTCAAATACAATTTATCCATCTAAATTACTCAGTTAACTAAAACAATTTATGATACCCATCACAAGTATTCTAAAAGACTTATCCATAAAGAGAACTTACAATTCAACCATTAAATGGATATAAAGGAAGTCAATTTTCAAAAGATTAAAATCCCATTTCACCAATAAACTATCCAATTCGAGAATATCCTAATCAATCTCTAACCATGCCCATAAATTTAAATTTCCCCTTTCATTTATCAACAGAATTGAAAGCTACTTAATAATTGGGTAGTTAACTCATTCTCATTTCATAACTACTTATGTTCAAAACATTATCTCCTTTCACCATACTAACTTAACACCCACTTCCAATATTTAAATTAATTGTGAAAACCACTTAAGACCAATTGTTTATACTTTAAAATGACAATAATAACAATACTCTAAATACTTAAACTACATAATAGAACTTACCACCTTAAGATCTTAAATCTATCTAAATAAATTCCCACATGTAAATACCTTTTAAAACCACTACCTCTTTATATATTTTAATTCTCTTTTTCTTTTTTTTTAAGGAGGGAATGTAAAAAGAGAATAGATCTGTTCTAAGAATCCAACAAGTCTACAGGACTCAATTTCAAGAATAAAAATAAAAAGATAACTTATTTAATTCCATAATAAATTTCGTTCCCAAAATATTCACACTAAAACAAGAATTAAATAAACAATACTGTCATATATTCATAAATTGATTTTTCTACTAAATTATCCTCTCAAAGTTTGTAATTTGACAAATCAATAATAATGATAAACAAAAGATTTCTTTCTATTTTATTATTTCCACTATAACTAAATTCTATTTTATTTAAACCAGAAAAAGAAACAGAATGGTTGCTGACAAAATTAAATAATTAAAACAACAGTTAAGTCGATGGAACTGAATAAATGAGTTAATATATATATATATATATATATACAAATATAAAATATATATACACATACATATATATATATATTTATATATATATATATATATATATATATATATATATATATATATATATATATATATATATATATATATATATATATATATATATATATATATATATATATATTTATAAAAGTAAATTTGCACAGTAAATATAACAAAATTCGCATTTTTACAAAAGTAAATATATGCAAATTCGAATGGGGAAATTTAACCCCAAACAATTACATGGAAATAACCGTCGGCCGTGGGTAGTCTATAGACTACTCACGGCAGTCCTTCGGACTGCCGTGGACAGTCCGCAGACTGTCACACGGTACCGTCGGCGGGGTGGTGGGTACGACCGAGGCCGAACCACCACACAGCCACAATATAATACCAAAACATATTACTTTAAACAGTGCCGACGGGAAAAATAATGAGTTTCAATAACTTTTGATTTTCATTTAATATTTTTACATATGTATAAATATATATATATGTATATGTATATATATATATATATATCTAATATATATATATATATAACTAATATATATATATATATATATAACTAATATATATATATATATATATCTAATATATATATATATGTAGGAATCTGAACATTTTGAAATCATAATCCTAGAAATTCATTGGAGGAAATTGCTCTTTAACATATATATATATATATATATATATATATATATATATATATATATATATATATATATATATATATATATATATATATATATATATATATATATATATATTTCAAAAAGCGAAACAACAGAAATACTGTTCATTTCCAGATTTCAAACAAAACCCCCCTTTCAATAAACAACAGCCTAGAACCCCACAAAAATTCTATTTTGACAAATAACCATCCCGATCCCCAGAAAATTTCCCATTGAATAATCAATAATCCAAAAGATTTCTTTCCACAAAATTTTTGATTTCCAACCCTAAATGAAAATTTCATATACAGAGAAACAATTCCTATTTTAACAGTGAATAAATAATTAAAAGAGAAGAACCTGGCATCCTGTGCTTGAAGAAAACTGTAGAAGCTTTATCCCTCTTGCTGAACCAATTCCCTACTGCCGATCTTTCCCAGCAACAGATCCAAATCCCTCTTCCTCTTTAATAATTTCTCCAAAAAATAGAAAAAGAAACCAAGGACAGAAAATGGTTGAAAGCAAAAATTTCTCCAGCATTCGAACCATCCCCATAAACAAAGAAAACCCCTTCTTAAAAATAATATCCAAGAAACCCTTTCAATTTCCTCTTCCCGTGAATACCAGAAGTCACATCTCAAGAATAAATCAAAATATTTATTAATCCCTTAAATTCCTTTTGTTGCCTTTTTCATGTATTTACATTTCATTTTCTTTTATCATGCATTTGATTAAAAATCAAATAAACTTAAATCCACAAAATTGAACTTTTATTTGAATATATATTCATTATCTCCACAATACATAATTAATTACTTCCACATTAAAATAATTAAAATCAACCATTTGCAAGATTCAAAATGTAATATTTTTACCACTACTACTAATATTTATCTATTGCTTTATTTATTTATTTTTCATATTCTTCAGTTCTCTTCGACTTCCAAATGCTCTAAAGGTGAAGTTTCATTTCTTGCTTTAAAACACTTCAGCTTCCTATCTCCTTATCCATTTAAATTTCATATTATAATAATTATATTTTCAAGATTATTTTGTTCATAATTATTATTAACTTCAATAATTTAAATCAATTTATCTAATAATATCATTTTTACTTTTAACGAATTAATTTAATTTGATCATTTGTTCTAAATCATTTGATTTGATTTAATTGATTATTATTTTAATTTCTAATCGTATTTTAAATAACCTTGCAAATCACTTATGATTTAACTAATTATTTAAACATGACTACTAACATATGATATTTTTCACACAATCAAATAACACAGTAATCAATGAAACACACACAAATACTCACACACAAGTCCAAAACAACCGACACGAAGGGGCATTAAATTCCACCTACACAATGGGTATGGTGATGTAAAAAAATATTACCCTCAATTGGGTAGAGGCAAATGGATAAAAATATGTGATAAACGATAAGCATTGTAACTCACCACTCAGATATGCTTTCCTTGATGGACTATATTCATTGTACTTATCTCATTTAAGAATAATTTATTGCTTGATTAAAGATTTTACAAGTGTTAGTACTCACAAAATAAATAAATAGGAAACATGAACAAAATCACTTATAAGCTTGATGAATTGAAAACATTAATCTTGATTGATAATAAGCGTTGTAAATTCAATTATTTTTCTCTTGACTTATTTTCAGGATGTTTTATTTCTCAATATATTTTCTAATATTTTAAATGGTGAAAAGGACTTGTGTTTATATACAATTATTTATTTTTCTCAAAAGTAAATTATCAAAAGCTGACAATTAAATTTAAATTTGTAAATTTTAAAATGTTGACAATAACATATATTAAATTGGGCCAAAATAGGTTGGGAAAGGACAATAACACCTTAGTCTAGACCTATTTTGGGGCTTTTAGTGTTGTTAAATGAATATTAAACATTAATTCACATTTTTTTGAAAATGACCACAAAATGGGTAAATTAAGAGCTTAATTGGGTCCAAGCACATATGAGGAGCTAAATATAGTGTTAAATTGTCAGAGTGACAACTTATGATGCTACATTTAGCCCCCACTTTAATGAAAGTATGAACTTATGCTCATGTTCACACTAAAGTATGGATATGCCAAGAAAGGTTATTTTATCCAAAAATCAGAGAGGTAGGATGACACCGAGTCTAGGTAATGTGTTGTCCAATAGGTTTAAGATCCCATGAAAAGATAATATACAGAGGAAGGAACACACACACATGTAGTGCAATGATAATGAAAAACATGAAGCATACACAGTGAAGGAACAAAAGTAACATAATGAAAAAGAACATAGTACAATCATAACGTACGTTACATAATACATTTACACATTGAAAATACAATGCAAATATAATGCAAAAACAATACAAAAAAAATTTATACACAATGAAAACATGATGTAAACATGAAAATAAAGTATGGCATCACGAACTAGCAAGCTCAATAGAATTCTTTCTAGGATCCATACCCAAGGCATACATATATCACATGGATAGAAAAGTCAGATATTTTCTATGTGACCCACAGAGGAAAGTATCATAGGCTAATGAAGTTTGATATTCACCAAGTGAGCTATATAAGAAACAACATAGGCTAGTGAAGTCTGATATTCACTAGGCAAGTTTATGCAAGAATAAAAAATAAGAGATAATGAAGTCTGATATTGAATAGGTGAGTTTCCATGTCAACCATACCAAGAATTATAGTCCCAATATTTTTTATAAGATTTTAAAAAATATTATCAATTTACCAATGATCACCATAAATTTTAATACATGTAAACAAAGTGAAGCACATAATGGGATGTATACCCCCAACTTAAAGTATTTTCTAATGTTGATTGGGAGAAATTACCCTTAAGGTAGAATAAAATTATATTTTGAACATGATAGGCCATGAGAGCTTATCAAGAAACCATATGCCAATGATGTGTTACCAAAGAAGCTGACTCATGAAAAAGAGTTTCCCTTAAAACAAAGCGACATAACAAGAAAAAAAAGTAGCACATAAGATATCCATGGATCTAGGCTCATTATAGATGAGAGATAATGTATTTAATATGAGCATGCTAGGAATTGCCATTAATCCCTAAATACTAATGAAACTATAAACACAAGGGAAGAGTGACATATTAAGATAACATAATATATTTTAGGTCAAAATAGAAGAGAGATTAATGTCTCAATTCTTTGCATCATTCACAAAAAGAGTAAAGAAAACATGTTTACAACATAAAGATGAATGAATATACAAATAGATGAATCCCATGACATATTCATTTTCTTTGTATCGTTGTTCCAACAAGAAGAACAAGGGTCATTTAAATAAAACTAATAAACACAAAGACATACCAAATAACACATTACGGGTAGATCACACTTCACACAAGAAGAAAACACAAAGAAATGAACGGGTATTACAAATGCAAGTGATCTATAGAAAATCGTCTGTATCCTAATCTTTCTCATCATAAATGAAAGGAAAAAATAGGCAACAATAGTAAGTGTAGTACGAGAGATGCACTAGGTTAACACATGGTGGGTCACTCAAGTTAGAAGGATCATCATGGTAGTTACCATTTAGATTTATAGATTTTTCTAATATAACAGATAATTCATTATGATCTTCTTTTTGTTCTTCTATTTTATCTTCTGATAGTTTTAGAGTGTATCATGATAGGCCACATATTAGTGCTATCAACATGATTGCGAGCACTAACATCCATATTTGTAATTAGTCAGATTTGTATTTTTTTTGTTTGGGATAAATAAGGTTCGGCTTCATGGTTTGGTGAGGATGGCAAAGTGAAGTTAGGTGATAATGAAGATAGATGGACCTGGGAGGCATTTCATTGAATTTGGTTGTATGGATGGATGATCATTAGATAAGGGTTTTTCATCTTTAACAAGCTGATGAGCCATAGCTCAAAGTATCATTTGCATTCTTGCATGAGCTTTAGCTTGTGAAGGAGGAATTGAGGAATTTCCCAATATTGGTTCCTTTCTTTCTTTGTAGAAGTAATTATCGAATATTGACAAACCATAGGTGTACTATACTTCTTCATATTTTTTTCTGATGAAGAAGAAAAAAAACCAAACTCATCCAATTTCATAAATCCAGATTACAAAAAGACTCTGTTAACGATTAGTCACAAACCTGACAATTTCGTATGTCAATTTAAAACTTGATTCTTGATTGCAACACAATTTTCTCAAATTTGCAAGCAAACAAAAATGTCTTTATTTCAATTTCATGAAATCAATAATACACGTTCAGGCAATCCATTTCCCCTCTACGCTGTCCAACCCTTCATCTTCCTCCGCTTCCCTACATGAACTCACCCCGTTCTGTTCTTCAACTCTTCAAATCTAAAATCTATTTGCTATCTCCAACCTTCCTCTCCTCATGCGGCCTACAAGACTCTTCATTTCTTCCCATCTCTTCACTACACACCCTCCATGACACTAATCTATTTTAACTTTGAAACAACTGATCATTTAACATTTCCAGTGATGTTCTATTATTTCCTTTAGACATTGAAAGGCGTCCCATCCTCACAACTCCTGTAATTTTCATTGCTACCATATCGCCCTTTTTCAACTCTTATGTGGGTTTCTTTCACATTCTCATGGAATCGGCCAAAAAGAAAAACTATTGCACAATATTTCAAAATCATTCTTCCTCCATTGGTTTTGCACCCTCTCCATAAGTATCCAGTGTGGTCCATTTACTTCCAATCTTCCCACGCTTATTGCAAAGCCTCCACTTTAAATCTGCACTTCCATTATCTTTCAGCATCGATTAATGATTTTGAAGCTCCATAAGTTTGAAGACTTTATCATACATATGCGTGGTCTCTCCTTCCAACCTTGCGCGGCTTTTCATCTCATATAGTGGCCTCATCTAATCCCTTCTATGGATTCCACATTGATCCTCCTTATATTAGCGTGAATTTTCTGATCAACAGATATATTGGCTCCATTCACATTCTCTTCCCAATATCGCTCTCAACATTCACTTCAAATATTATCGCCTTTCTCCTCCCAAACCCATCGACTTTCCTTTGATCTTCCTTCAGCGTTGGCATCTTCTTCCACGATCAACCTATGTGGAAACTTTTTCTAGCATCCAGATCCCTATCGATTGACCTCTTTTCTGGTCTTCTTCACCGCTTACCCATATGCTTGGCGCCCTCCATATACATCAAGCTTGCAACAAAAATATGCCATCGCCAACATAGATAGTGCTGCTTCTATTTACTCGCTCTTATGTAATGTATTTTTATTTTACAAAGTCTGCATTTTATCTAAAATGGAAAGTTAATAAATTTCACCTCCTTGGCTGTTTAGTAACTTGTTGTCCTATAAGCGTAGTCTCACATTAGCCACGCAACCTCCCCTTCTTCCCTGTGCTCTCACCTCTAGTGTCACCTTTTTGTAGGAGGTGGGCAAAAGGAAAATAAATATAAACACAAATTGAGGCAAAGAATATATAAAACTTTAATTGTATTGCTTGAATAAAAAAAAGCTTACAACTGCCTCTATTTATAGAGGTCTTAGTACATTCTAGAACTTAGGCCGACATAACAATCATTTAATATTTTCTACATTATCTTATCTCAATCCTTATCTTTATCTATAACATTCTAGAACTTTACATTTAATATGACAGTGTGGGAGAAATTACATTGCAACACTTTTTACCACACCCATTTCATTTGTTATTCCTTAATTTGAAGAATGTTTCTGGACTCTAATTGGAAGATGAAACGCCATTGAGTTGGCATTTGAATCATCCCAACTTAACAACTCGCTTCAAGTGCTTGATATTCTTTGGTATTCTTGAAAACAATTGATTATTTAAATCATTTTTCAAAAAAAATACTTATATGTTTTTTTCATTACACCTTTGTGAAATCATTAGTGAAGATAACTGATGCTCGTTGATCTCGTGCTTTTCCAGCATTGAAACAAATTTGCTATGCATGGAAACCCATCTTCTATTCTTAGCGAGGTTTTTTTTGTTTTAAAGCAGTTTTTATTTGTTTTAAAAGTAGTTTTTCCCCTCTATGAATAAAGCATGCATGTCATGCTTAGTTTAGGTGATTTTCCTTGTTTTTCCTTGAGCATCAAATTCTCTATAAATTTTCTCTATTCTATATTCTTTTTGCAAGTAGCAATAAACTAAGAAAACTTTGTTTTGAAATAGAATAGAATTCTATCATTGTTTGGTATATATTTATGGTTCTGAAAATCATTGAATGTATAATGCCCCACCATGCAAACTCCATAGGATAGCTATAACAAAAACAAAATATTTTTCTTTTTGAAAAAAAATTACACAATGCAACACATAAACATTTATACAACATAGATATAACATGAAACATTAACCTAATTCTATGGGGTACATGGTGCATTACTTAAACGAACCAAACAATAAATGATAAATGATACTAACTAAAGTGAAAGAAAGAAATGAGAATAAAACATTATATAAGTACAACAAGAATAAGATATAAATTCATAAACATAAATCACATAATACTATATTCATCTTCAGAGTTCAAAGTTACAAATGTGGAATATATTTCCATAGATACAACACAATATAAAATCAGAGTTATATTACAAGGCCACTTCCCTTATAACATTGGGAAGGGTACAATCAATAATATAAAAGTACAATAATGAAAGAGAACTCTTCATAGGTACAATATTCTCCATGTGAGCTTCGAGATCACTGCAACTACATCCATGCCACGATCACAATTGGGGACCAAATGGGTGCATTGCATGTTTCCACCCAACCATGTGTATCCGAAGGAACATCCCTCGGCCACAAACTCAAACATAAAGGAAACACATCACAACACTCAAGCCCATGAACAACATGAACATCAATAGTAAATAAACAACTTAAACAACTAAAACAACTCCAGAGGTACAAGAACAAGGGAAACAAAGGGGCATAATGGGAGAGTGTCATCACATGGCCTTCATGGATTCACTAGACTACCTATAATCTAGGAACTTCCTCCATCTATGGTTAACTAGACATCCTGTTTCAAGGTGTCGCCCCATAGGGTGACTCATGTGGAGCCATCTACCTTTCGTGAAGACAAGATAGTGACCTTACCGACCAGGTCTTCCCACCCGTCCTTAGCCTTTGGGAGCATTAACAATAGGGGTGAGGTGTATATTTTTATCTTATGTGATAACTAACCCAACCCACTAAGTAAATTAATTAGGTTTTCACTTAATTAGGGAAACTCTTTCAAGGGTGACCACTTGTACACTGGCCCCAAGAAGAGCCACTCTCCCCTATGGTTTCCCTAAAACCAAAACCAAGAAACAAGTACCACAATGTTCAACCAAAAGAATCATAACTCACAACACGGTACCACCCACAAATTCCCACATGGTATCAACATGAACCAAAAAGATGCAACCATAGAAATGCATTCACACTTTCCCTAACCTCTAGAGATAACATTAATCCATACAAGAACAAAGTAAAATATCACATCTAATTAAATAACACCATATCATTAACTATAAGGAATTTAAATAATAAATCATCCAATTCTCAATCAAATAACTATTTTCATTAATTAAAATCAAAGTAAGGAAATTCACTAATACTTCTATTTATCCCAAGCACAATAATCAATTTAATAAATATCTTCTTATACTTAAATAATTCATTTATTAAATATCTAAGTCTATAAACTTGCTAAAAAGCTAATTAAAGAGTAGCAATGATAATTCCATGATTTATCTAAACATAATAAAATAAACATTCTTTAAAAAAAATTAAAGATACTAACTAAATTTATTAAAAAAACCAATTAAAAATCATTCACTAATTTCAATTTTTTTAAATATATTTTATTTTCTGATTTTAAATCTTTTCCACAAGAATATTCTAAATTCTAATTTTTCTAAGATACTGGAAATCTACTCTTTATTTTAAAAAATTAGTTCAAAGTAAAAAGAAGATTTAAGATACTAATCTTCTAAGTTCAAAATCTTATTATAATATTTATTTAGTTTAAACAACTATTCTAATTTCTGATATATCATAGTAGTTTGAATGGAAAATAATGAAATCAAATTCTACAATATATTTTAAATCGCAAATTTCATTTTCCTCATATTCTAAATACAAATTAAATTAAAAGACATTTTCAATCAGAATTTACAAATAACATTTTTCTCACTTATTTTTATTTTTTATTATTTGCTCACATTTCTTGCATATACACTATATGCATATATATATACATATAAATACTGAAATAAATATATAAATCAATTCATCTAATGCTGCTACAATTGAATCATAGAATAAACTAATTATATGCACAAAATATATACATATATATGCACACACACACATATTTACACATATATTAAAACCTCCACATTAATATTTAAAAACTACATAACATAATATAATATCATATATATGTTTATTGTATCCAACAATTTTCCCATGAAACAAATATAGTGACAAAAAAGAAGTGTAAAAATTTTCAGAGTGCTCGAATGGGGAAAATACATGGCACGAAAGGGTTTTTAGATGAGAGAGATTTTCAGAGGTTTAAAGCTGAGAAGATTCCAAAGATAGAGGGAATCAAGATTTCAACATGAATTCAAGAATGAAAATTACAGAGAGGAAGCAAAAATTTACAGACAAGAAATAATTACAGAGAATGGGATTTTCCCAAACACACAAAGAAAACATATTTTCTCTTTCAAAAATAATTTCCTTTCTCCTTTTAAAAACTAAATCTATAGAGATCAAATTGTGAAATTCGAATTACTCGAAGTCCTATGCAAAGCTCAATTTGATAATGAAATGATGCACAACTCCATCCAATTGCAATCTTTCGTAATCGAGAGATTGAAAGCCCCATAAACAATGGATTCAACAACAAAACCTAGTGCAAGGCAAAAATCAAATCTTCTCATATTAAATTGAAGAAAAAGCACACATATTACTAATCCTCAAAAAAAAAATTCAACAATTTTTTTTTGAGTTGCAAACATTTTTTCATTTTTTCATTTCCTCCCTCTTGCTTTTTCAAAAAAGCAATATTTGGAAATATACCTTTTCCAAAAAATCCAAATCAAAAGTTGTCATAAATTTTCCGACAACTTTCCCATACAAATTCCACTTATTCTATTCCAATAATTTTGAGGTGAATTTTTTTTGAAAAATATAAACAATTAATTAATAATAATTTTAAACATTTCACTTAATTATAATTGAAGTTTAAAATTTATTTTATTAAATCACCTTTTTCTAATTAAAACACATAATAGAATGATTTCCTTAACTTTATTTCTTTTTAAAATAAACCATAATAATTTATCTAACTATTTATTTAGTTTAATGATTTAAATTAAAGGATAGCTTCACATTTTAAAATAATAATAAAAGTGCTAATGTACACCATAATTTTCCAAAGTATTAATATCGTAAGCAATATTAAACCTTTCATTAATTTAATATTTTGCACCATAGACTAGCATTAAATTTAAATCACAAAGCACTAGACCAAGCCATAAACACACTTATAAAACTCATGAAATAAAATGATTTAATTAACAACCATACCGACATGAACGAAGTACAAACATGACATGAACAATCCCAGACTAACCACTAACATAGGCGGGGCTATTTTCTTACAAACTCCCTAACCACATCAACGATTGGGTCTGTAAGATGTGTTCAGACCTGACAATGCGGGTGGAGTCGGTACCTGGTACTTGCATTCCTACATAACACAAAATGTCGAACAACATATACATATGCAAACAATTCATAGTCAAACACATTGTGAAGGAGAGTTACGGTGAGGTAGGGTGCTCACAGACGAGCGATGCCATCCCGTCTCCTTCACCCAAATCAAATATAGTAAACAAAATCTAAGCATCACATCATCAAAATAACTCACAAAGTAACACCATCATAACATGAGTATCCCACAAATAATTCCAACTATCATAAGCAAATAAGTATAACTGTTTTCCACACCCAACAAATGGAAGAAAAGCTTTCAAACAAAGTATCAAATATGTATCAGAACATAACTAGAACTCACACTGAAGCAAAACACACACACCAAAGTAGTATCAGAGTATTAGAAAATGAGAGGCAACTACATCCTTCCCCCCTAGAAATAGGCTTACTCCTAGAAGCCATAAAAAAATAAGGAAAAGAGGCTCGGATGCGGGATGCATCGTCCCATGTTTCTGAAGTCTCATCATTCGAGTCCCATTGGACCCACACTTGATCAATCTCTCTGCCATTGAGAATGAGTCTCCTATGTTGCAGAACAACCACAGGCTCTAGTGTGAGCTGCCCATCCTCGTCATGAAGATTATTCCAATCTAGTACATGAGATAAATCAGGAAAGTAAGGCCTAAGAAGAAAAACATGGGACACATCATGAATGTGTGCAAGGCTAGGCGACAAGGCTAAATAGTAAGCAATGGGTCCAATCCCCTCTAGAACCTCAAATAGACCCACAAAATGAGGCACCAACTTGGATCCTTTTCCATAACGGATAGGGCTCTTCCGTGGATGCACATGAAGAAACACACGATCGCTCGCTAAAAATTGACGATCAACTCGATGAGCATTGGCGTATTTCTTCTACTAATCCTAGGAAACTACCAAGTTCTCTTTGATGTGAACGACTTGCTGCTCCATTTCCTATAGCATCTATGGCCCAAGAAGAATCTTGTCCTCAAAACAGTCCCAACTCAGAGGTGTTCGACATGAGCAACCATACAAAGCTTGGAATGGTGGCATCTCGATCGAACTATGGTAACCGTTATTGTAGGAAAACTCAACCAAATGCAGATAGTCTTCCCATCAAGACTGCTAATCCATAACATACATGCAGAGCATGTTCTTGAGAACTTGATTGACCCTTTCGGTCTGACCATCTATTTTTGGATAGTAAGAAGAATTGAAGTACAATTGTGTTCCCAGGGCACGTTGCAATGAGGTCCACAATGCTAAAGTGAACACTAGATCTCTGTAAGAAATGATTCTTCTTGGAATTTCATGTAGCCTCATAATTTCAATCATGAAAATTTTAGCCACAAATGATGCAGTATAAGAAGACCAAATAGGGGAGAAATGTGCCACCTTGGTCAACCTATCAATGGTGACCACGACAACATTATGGTGACGTGCAGTCATTGGCAACCCAACAATGAAGTCAATAGAAATAATATCCCATTTCCATTATGAAACGAGATTGGGCTACAAAACACCTGCTGGATGATGGTGCTCTGCCTTCACCCTCTAATAGTACTCTAGGCATCTTGCCACAAGACCTGCTATATCCCTCTTCATCCCTGCCCAAAAGTACAATGGACGAAGATCTACATACATTTTTTTAACTCCTGGATGAGCCGAATAAGGATCCCAGTGAACTTCAGACATGATTAGGGTACGAAGACCCTTTGAGGAAGGAAAATTTATGTGACCTGAACATCACAAAAGTTCATCGAACTCAAGAGTATAACTAGAAAACTTTCCCTCAAGTACTCTACTTGACTCCATCTCTAACTTCACCTCCTAGAACTAGCTGTCTGAAGGAAGTGCTGCAAGAATCTGACCTTTTAGATCAACCTCAAGAGTCACATAGGATAACTCATGATAGCGACGACTTAGAGCATCTACCACTACATTCTCCTTGCCTTGAATATATTTCACTTCAAAATTATACTCGTAGAGGAATTCCATCCATCTTCTCTATCTAGCATTAAGATTCGACTGCATGAAAATGTATTACAAACTATGATGGTCACTTTGTAGCTCAAACCTATGACCCGACAAGAAATGCCTCCACCTTACCAGGGCATGAACAATTGCGGTCAACTCCAATTCATGAGTAGGGTAATTTAGCTCATGGTCCTTGAGCGTATGTGACTCATATGCTATCACCCTACCATCTTGCATCAAAACAACCCCTAACCCTTCCAAGGATGCATCTGTGCAAACCAAAAAGTCTTGAGTGGAATCAAGAACAAAAAGAATAGGCACACTAGTCAGCTTCTCTTTAAGAGTTTGAAAAGCCAACTAACACTTTTATGACCAATCAAATTTCTTTCCTTTCCTTTGCAAAGAGGTGATGGGATGTGCAACCCTAGAGAAACCCTGTACAAACCGTTGATAATAGCCCGCTAGTCCCATAAAGCTGTGAATTTGGGGAAAATTTTTGGGAGAAGGCTAATCTATAATAGCTTGTATCTTTGAGGGATACATGATGATGCCTTCTCCGAAGATCACATGCCCCATGTATTTCACTTCAGACTTATAAAATTCACACTTTTCCAAGTTTGCAAACAACTAGTTTTCTCTCAAGCATTGCAACACTAGCATCAGGTGTTCCTCATGCTCCTTCATGGATCTAGAGTAGATAATTATGTCATTAAGAAAAATGAGCACAAAAAGGTCTAGATAGGTCTAGAAAACACCATTCATTAAGCTCATGAAAACTTATGGTGCATTAGTTGGCCTGAATGGCATGATAGTAAATTCATACTATCCATATTAGGTATGAAATGTATTTATGTGAATATCCTCCTCAACAATCTGCAACTGATGGTATCTTGATTTGAGGTCAATTTTAGAGAACACATTTGCTCCCTTGATCTATAGATCATCAATCCTCTGCAAGGGGTAGCGATTCTTCACTGTCACCTTGTTTAATTTCCTGTAATCAATACATAGACGAAGCAAACCATCATTCTTTTTCAAGAAAATGACCGGTGTTCCCTAAGGGGAAACACTAGGACAAACAAACCCCTTTTTGAGCAATTTTTCCAACTGCAACTAAAGTTCTTGAAGCTCCCGAGTTTTCATCCTGTAAGGAGCCTTAGAGATAGGATCATCTCCTGGAACAAGATCAATTCAAAAGTCGATGTCATGCTTATGTGGAATCCTAGGTATCTCGCTTGGAAACACATTAGAAAACTCCTTCAGGGGAGGATAATCATCCAAAGTTATCTCTCGACTCTCCTCCATATCCAAGTCACTAACTAAGACAAAAAAAACTGACACCCTTGATAGAAGCACATCTTGAAACTGCATTGCAGAGATAATCCTCAAGGAGATAGGATTTTGAATGCCAACCATTTCAATCTCACCTCCAAAATCATCTTGACAATGAACAAACTTAAGATGACAATCAATTGTTGCCTGGTGTGCACTTAACCAATTCATCCCCAATATGAAATCATAAGTGTTGGATCTTAGTTGTGTTCATGGCTTGTTCATGGTTTGTCCTTGATGACAAAATCACTTTCTTGGTTCTCTTGGTCTGATAGTTCAGATTAAATCTTTATGATTTATCATGATACATATTTGATGACACTTGGCTATTACATATGGTTATTTGTTATGATTCAGATTCATGTTGATGAGAATTCTGGTTTAGTGTTATGAATGTTATTTCTTCGCAAATGGTTATGTTATTTTGGACTGACATTGTTGATATGTGTTGATAAGGCTTGGTTCAGGTTTCTTCAATCAATATTCATGGTGATAGGGCTCTCTTCAGCTTCAAATTTATGAATTTGTTACTTCACATGTTTAGGTATATTAGTTCATGGTATACCTAGTTATGGTTTTAGTTGGTATGAGTTATTGTTGATGATCATGGCTCATATTTGGTTCAGTGCTTCTATACATTGCTCCATCTCAGAAATTTTGATTATTGCTTCGTTTGACTCAGCGGAACTTGTTTTTGAGACATCAATGCTTTCATTTTCAGTATAATTTTGCAATAAGATATTCAATTATCAATGAACTTTGTTTCATGTTACTCTATTGGAGGTATCACCACTCATGGATTTGACTTGGATTTGATTAGTAATCAGGGTTCTTCATGAGATATGGTTTGCATTGCATATTACACTTAGTGTATTTTTTATCTCACTTGGGCTTACCATATTTCATAAAGTTCATTTAAATTTTTGATATATCTCGACCTTGATAGTCAACCATTGGTTATCTTTGGCACTATACTTATTTGTGCTTGTCTTATGTAAGAAGTTATTGGAAGCCTTCATTCTTGTATGTCGACATTATGAGAATCTTTGACATAAATTAAAGTTTACTTGGTGAAGTCAACAATTTGCATGCTATATTTGATGGAAATGATGTGGTCAAAATTCCTTAGATAGTAGATTCTAAATATATAATGATGTTTACCTAAATTATTGCAGACTTCAAATCTTATCTATTTTTTGAAAATGGCATCAAAGGCCTTTGATTTGAATGCTTTGACATTTGGAAAAGTTAGGGAAAATTGTGGTTAATGTTTTTCATTTGGCTGGGTATGAAACCCAAGCCTCACCGCCACCATGAAGGATTGTTTCATTGAATTCATTGTTGCTCTCTTGACTCCAGCTGGTTGTAACGGCTATGATAGGATCAAAAATTTGTATGGATGCTATGTTTGGTGCACCTCACTTGCTCGACACTCAATAGTGGTTGAAGGAAATCGTGGGAGTTGCAGTTCTGACTGGCATTTATGTGTTTTTCTTTTTGCTAATCAGGTATCACTTCCAACATTCATTTTTCATGGCAGTTATTTTCTTTTTGTTCACATCTGGAAAAAGAAAAAAGGATAAGTGGGTTGTGAAGTAAAAGATGATTTATTTCCATCTGTCACATATTATTTTTTAAATCGTCTCGATAAGGGTATTTGGGAATCTTGCATTACAACTTTCAGAGTATTTTTTTTACCTCAAAATCTTTGTTGAAGGCTCTTAACAACAGAAATGATGGATTCAACATGTGGGTTTTCTAAAAATATATTCAACTTTTTTATTATTATGAAAGTTATTGCACTTGATTTGGGTTTTCTTGTAAAACTCTTGTAGTTTGAATAAAAGGCATTGATATATCCCTGACAATGTCTATTTCAGCCTCCTGTTCAAGCATTACTTCTATTATTCCATCATCTATAGTCATTTATTCTTCTGGTTCAATTTCTAAAATTGAATGGGGTTTCAAATTCCTTTGACCTCGAATTCTTTGAAGACTTTATTATTGGCAAACCTATTTGAAATTAATTATATATATAGTGTTTTGAACACCGTGAGACTTCTTGTTATGATTCTAAGATATTTTTATTGGTTGTATCAATAAATGAAATGTAAAAGCTCTATTATACAAAAAATTGAAAACATGTTGCAAAGCACAGTTGTAATTCTTTTCTGTTTAATATTTTAAGGATTTAAGAGTTGAATTCTTAGGGTATTAGGTAGAGAAGACAATTGAGTTCCTTGAGCTTACTTGAAAATAGAGAGATCCTTTGATATTATTATTGTTTAGAAAAAAATTTGAGGGGTTGGTACTCCTTGAGATTGATATCTCTAATTGAGGGGCTGGTGCTCCTTGAGTGGGTGCTCAAAAATTATCCTATAAGGCATTGTGAATAGTGGATTAAAAAGATTAATCTTGCAAGGAATTTCAGGAGTGGTTTTTCTTCCCAATAGGGTTTTCCACTTGGAAAGATTTGTGACTTTGTTCTTGTGTGATTTCTTTGCTTTACTATGGTGTTGCTACCTTTTTTACTATTTGGTTACTACATTTCTCAATCCTGCTTATGAATGATTACATTCAACTCATGAATTCATTAATCATTGAAATATTGAGATCAAATCTGAACTATGTTTTATTTTATGAAAAATGTTTAAATATGTTAAGACACTCATTCACCCCCCCTCCTAGTGTCATTTTCACTCCAACAATTGGTATCAAAGCATAGGGTCCTTTGATAGGTCTAAACCACCTAGGATTGATCCTGGTCTTGGAGTCTTTTTTAATGGCACAATCTCAAGAAGGAGCTTCTATAACTAGAGCTCCATTATTTGATGAAACATATTATGTATTTTGGAAAATCAAAATGGAAGCATTTATTGTTTCTTTTGATGTTGATGTTTGGAGCATTGTGTTAAATGGGTACAATGTTCTAGCCATAATACTCACAGATCCTACTGAGAAAAAGAGGTATGAAACTAATTCCAGAGCTAAGCATGCCATCTTGTGTGGTTTAACTAAAGATGTGTTTATTAAAGTCATGTATTGCAAGTCTGCTCAAGATATCTAGGAAAAAATTGAAACCATATATCAAGGAAATGAGAAAGTCAAACTGTCAAAAATTATTACTCTCAAACATCAGTTTGAGGAAATAAGAATGAAGGATGATGAAAAAGTGGCTAAATATTTCCTAAGAGTTGATGAAGTTGTCAATGCAATGAAAGGCTTAGGTCAAGAGGTTAAAGAATTTGATGTGGTTACAAAGGCCGTTAGTACCTTACCGTCTAAATTTGAATCTAAGGTTTCATCCCTTGAAGAAAAGAAACATTTTGATTAGCTTACCTTAGATAGTCTAAAAGGAATTCTTATTGCCTATGAAATGAGAACTAGCAAAAACAATTCAACAGGAAAAGAAACTTCCTTTAACACTAAAAAGAAAGAAAAAGATGAAGTTAGTGAGTCAGAGTTGTCTGATTCTAAAGAATCCAATTTTATTAGAAAACTTAAAAAGGGATCAGGAAAATATAAGGGAAAACTTCCTTTTAAATGCTTTAGCTATGGTAAAATAGGTCACTTTGCTGCAAAGTGCCCCTATGATGATCAAATTAGTGACAATGAGAAATCTGGAAAATAGCCTAAGAAGAAGGCCTTTAAACCTAAACAAAATTTCAACTTCAAAAAGAAGAAGAGTTTGTTTAGTAAAGATAAAACTGACATTGAATCCAAAGATTCATTAGTAGAAAAAGATGAAACATTGTTCATGGCTGAAATCACTCAACAAGAAGATACAAACAACATTGATATTGAAGAAGGTGAAGTAGATCTTGAAAGTGAAATGTGGTGTGCTTTAAAAGAGATAAGAAAACTCAAAAAACAAGTTCTTACTCAAGAACATAAACTTGATCAAGAAATAGTCTCTCTAAAAACTCAGCTTGAAGAAGCTAAAAGAGTTGAGGACTATCTTCGAGTGACTGTAAGCTGCAAAGATCAAGAAATTTAAAAATTGGAACAAGAACTCGTCTGTCTTAGAAAGGAAATTGAAAATATGAAAGAACTTTAAAACTTAATGAGATGCTGAGCATGCAGAAGTCATATAAATATAAAACCAGTGTTGGGTTTGAAAAGGGTGAATGATCAATCGATAATGCAAAATAAAAACCCTCTTATGAAATCAAGGGTTTGGGTCCAAATCATTTTGAATCTAGTAAGAATCATGTTCAGTCCTTAAAAGGTAATAGAACACCATATAGATTCAATCCCTTCTTCTATGGTTATTGCTTTTTCTTCAACAAATTTGGCCATAAAGTGAGCTCTTGCAGACTTATGAATCCTACACTACCTAGGTTTGGTCTTAAGCAATACTTTCATTTTGTCAAACAGATCAGGTGTTTTAAATGCAATGCTTTGGGGCACTATGTCAAACAGTGCAAAGTTGATTTGCAATTTAAACAACATAAAATAAAAAAGGTTTGGAAGCCTAAGAATATTAACAACACTGAGCAAACTATGTTAGTCCAAACTTCCTTTCATTCCAAGAAAAAGGACTTATGGGTCCTGGACAGTGGATGTTCTAACCACATGACTGGTGACAAGGATAAATTCATAAACCTTGAAGATTATGTAGGTGGATATGTGAATTTTGGTGATAATTCTAGTATACAAATTAAAGGTAGAGGTTCACTTCTTCTAAATGACGACACCCCTATCTATAATGCATACTATGTGGAAAGTCATAAGCACAATCTTCTAAGTGTTAGTCAAATTTGTGACAGTGGTTATCATGTTTTGTTCACTTCACAGGGATGTGAGATTAAAAACAAGCACGAAAAGGCTATTTCAGCTGGAAGAAGGACTAAAGGAAATGTTTACAATCTTCTTGACACATAGAGCAATGACAATAATCAAGGTATGTGTCTAATGGGAAAAATTGAAGAAAGCTGGTTATGGCATAAAAGATTAGGAAACATAAATTTTGAAAATCTAGTTAGAATCAGTAAAAATTAGAATGTTAGAGGTTTACCAATCCTTAACAAGCCAGAAAATTCTATGTGCAAAGAATGTTTAAGTGGTAAAAAAATTAGAGTTAGTTTCAAAACAAAAGAACATTCTTCATCAAAACCTTTACAGCTAGTGCATACAAATTTGTGTGGACCTACTAGAACAAGGTCTATTAATGGTGAAAAATACTTCATGGTATTTGTGGATGATTATACTAGAATGGTTTGGGTCACATTTCTTAAGCACAAATCAGAAGCTTTTGAAAGGTTCAAAATCTTTCTTAAAATGGTTGACAAGGAATCAAATCTGAAACTCAAATTTCTATGATCTGGAAAAGAAGGTGTGTTCACCTGTCAAGATTTTATTGATTACTATGAACAACACGGTATTAAAAGGCAATATGTTGCAACTAAAACACCTCAACAAAATGGGGTAGTTGAACGTAAAAATAAAACCATAAAAGAAATGGCTAGGACAATGCTAGATGAAGCTAAGTTTCCTGATATGTACTAGAAATAAGCTATTCATATAGTTGTATACATTTTGAATAGAGTGCAACTTAGGGTGAAATCTAAACACACCCCTTATGAACTATGGTATGGAAAAAAAGCTTATGTGAAGTATTTTAAATTTTTTGGAAGCAAGTGTTTTATCAGGAAATATGATGATCACCTTGGCAGATTTCAATCAAAGAGTGATGAGGGTATCTTTTTGGGATACTCAACTCATAGTAAAGCTTATAAATGTCTTAACAAAAAGCTTAATAAGATTTTTGAAGTTGTTAATGTAAAATTTGATGAAAGACCACATTTAGATGTTGAACCTATGCAGGATAATGAGGAAGAACTTGAACTTGAAATAAATTTAGGAGTTGAAACAACAAAGCCTAATGTTGAATCAACAAGCCCTAAAAGTGAAGAAGCAAGTCCTGAAAAATGTGTATCAAAAACTCCTCTAAAATCTCTTCCTAAATACCACCCCAAAGATTAGATTATTGGGGATAAAAATGCAAGAGTTCAAACTAGAAGAAAGGATGCAAAATCTGATGAAAAAGCTCAAATAGCTTTCTGTTTAGTTACTCAGTTTGAGCGTAAATTTTTTAATGAAGCTCTCATATATTTATGTTGGATTAATGCTATGTAGGAAGAAATTGATCAAATTGAGAAAAATCAGACTTGAGAGTTAGTCCCAAAACTAGATGACAAGAATGTCATTGGAGGCAAATAGATATACAAAAATAAGCTTGATGAAAATGGCAATATGGTTTGCAACAAAGCAACATTTGTCTGAAAAGGCTATACTCAACAAGAAGGTATTGATTTTGGTGAAACCTTTGCACCTATTGCTAGAATAGAATCTATTAGAATAATCTTGGCTTATTTTGTCTATAAAAACTTCATTTTTTATCAAATGGATGTCAAAACTGCTTTTTTGAATGGCTATTTAGATGAAGAGGTCTATGTGGAACAACCTGAAGGATTTATTTGCAAAGATAAGCCTAATCATGTTTATAGGTTGAAAAAGGCCCTCTATGGCTTAAAACAAGAACCTAGAGCATGGTACTCTAGGATGGATAGTCATTTGATTTCTAATGGATTTCTTAGAGGAGGTGTTGACAACAATCTTTATGTTAAAATTGAAGGTACTTATATTCTGGTTGTTGAAATTTATGTTGATGACACTATATTTGGCTGCAATAATGTTGCTTTTGAGTAAAAAATTCTCTCAGATTATGGAATCTGAGTTTGAAATGTCAATGTTGGGAGAATTAAATTTCTTTTTGGGTCTTCAAAATTATCAACTTGAAAATGGCATATTTCTCTCTCAAACCAAGTATGCTAGAGAGATGCTTAAGAAATTTTAAATGGATGAGTGTCATCCAGTTAGCACTCCAATGGTTACTAGATGCAAAATTACTAAGGTTGATGATTCTCCAGATACAAATCAAACTGAATATAGATCAGTGATTGGTAGTATGTTATATTTAATTGCTTCTAGACTTGACATAATGCGGGAAATTTGGACAGTTGTACGGTTTCAGGCATCACCTAAAGAATATTATGTCACTACAGTTAAAAGGATCCTTAAATATATTTAGGGCATTCTTGATTATGGTCTTTGGTATCCTAGAAGCAATGATTTTTCATTAACTACATATACTGATGTTGATTGGGCCGGTTGTTAGGATGATAGGAAAAGCACCAGTGGTGCTGCATTCTTTCTTGGTGATTGTTTAGTGGCTTGGCTCAACAAGAAACAAGAATCTATTTCTCTTTCCAATGCTGAAGCAGAATACATTGTTGCCACTTTGTGTTGTACTCAAGTACTTTGGATGAGTCAAACTCTATCTAATATGGCTATTGAAATTACTAAACTTGTTTCTATTCTATGTGATAACACTAGTGCAATTAATATCTCCAAAAATCCTGTTATGCACCCTTGCACTAAACACATTGCTATCAAGTTTCATTTTCTTCAAGAAAAGGTAGTGACTAATGAAGTCTGTTTACAATTTGTTGGATCACAAGACTAGGTGGCTAACACTTTTACTAAGCCTTTGGCTAAAGAACTATTTGAAAGGTTGAGACTTGGATTGGGAATTATCTCTCAATCTTTACTTCTCTAATTTACCAAGCATCTGCTTAGGGGGAGCATGTTATAAGGTTTTACTCTCTTACAGCTCTCCTATAAACATGGTTGTTGCACTATTACTCTATTTGTATACTTTTTTTCATGGTATTTGGTTGGATTCTCATTTGTGTTTCATGGCAATGCACATTATTCTCTTTTATCCTTTGTCATTGAGGCAAAAATGGGGAGAGTCATTGTGTTTTGCCATCAAGGAAAAAGGGGGAGTTTTTTGGATCTAAGTTTTGTTCATGGCTTGTTCATGGTTTGTCCTTGATGAAAAAATAACTTTCTTGGTTCTTTTGGTCTAATAGTTCAGATTGGATCTTTATGCTTTATCATGATACATATTTGATGAAACTTGGCTAGTACAGATGGTTATTTGTTATGATTCAGATTCGTGTTGATGAGAATTCTGGTTCGGTATTATGAATTCTATTTCTTTGCAAATGATTATGTTATTTTGGACTGATAGTGTTGATATGTGTTGATAAGGCTTGGTTCAGGTTTCTTCAATCAGTATTCATGGTGATAGGGCTCTCTTTAGCTTCAGATTTATGAATTTGTTACTTCACATGTTCAGGTATATAATTCATGGTATACTCAGTTATGGTTTTAGTTGGTATCATGGCTCATATTTGGTTCAATGCTTCAATACATTGCTCCATCTCAGACAGTTTGATTATTGCTTCATTTGACACAGTGGAACTTGTTTTTGAGACATCAATGCTTTCATTTTTAGTATAATCTTGGCATAAGATATTTAATTATCAATGAAATTTGTTTCATGTTACTCTATTGGAGGTATTGCCACTCATGGCTTTAACTTGCCTTTGATTAGTAATCAGGGTTCTTCATGAGATATGGTTTACATTGCATATTACGCTTAGTGTATTTTTGATCTCACTTGGGCTTACCATATTTCATAAAGTTCATTTAAATTTTTGACATATCTCGACCTTGATAGTCGACCATTGGTTATCTTTGGAACTATATTTATTTCTGCTTGTCTTATGTAAGAAGCTCTTGGCAGCCTTCATTCTTCTATGTCAGCATTATGAGAATCTTTGACTCAAATTAAAGTTTACTTGGTGAAGTCAATAGTTTGCATGCTATATTTGGTGGAAATGATGAGGTCAGCATTCCTTCGATATCAGATTCTAAATACATAATGATGTTTACCTAAATCATTGTGGACTTCAAATCTTATCTAATTTTTGAAAATGGCATCAAAAGCCTTTGATTTGAATGCTTTGACATTTGGATAAGTTAGGGAAAATTGTGGTTAATGATTTTCATTTGGCTGGGTATGAAACCCTAGCCTCACTGCTGCCATGAAGGATTGTTTCATTGAATCCAATGTTGCTCTCTTGACTCTAGCTAGTTGTAACGACTGTGACATGATGAAAAATCTATATGGATGCTATGTTTGGTTCGCCACACTAGTTGGAAGCTCGACAGTGGTTGAAGGAAATCGTGGGAGCTGCAATTATGACTGGTATTTATGTGTTTTTCTTGCTACTAATCAGGTATCACTTCCAACATTCATTTTTCATGGCAGTTATTTCCTTTTTGTTCGCATCTAGAACAAGAAAAAAGGATAAGTGGGTTGTGAAGTAAAAGATGTTTTATTTCCATCTGTCACATATTATTTTTAAATCGGCTCGATAAGGGTATTTGGGAATCTTGCATTACAATTGTCAGAGTATTTTTTTTACCTCAAAATCTTCGTTGAAGGCTCTTAAAAGCAAAAATGATGGATTTAGCATGTGGGTTTTCTGAAAATAGATTCAATTTTTTTATTATTATGAAAGTTATTGCAGTTGTTTTGGGTTTTCTTTTAAAACTCTTACAATTTGAATAAAAGGAATTGATATATCCTTGAAAAATTCTATTTCAGCCTCCTATTCAGGCATTACTTTTGTTATTCCATCATTTGCAGTCATTTATTCTTCTGGTTCACTTTCTAAAATTGAATGGGGTTTCAAATTTCTTTGACCTCGAATTCTTTGAAGACTTTATTATTCACAAACCTATTTAAAATTTAGTATATATATAGTGTTTCGAACACTGTGAGACTTCTTGTTATGATTCTGAGATATTGTTACTAGTTTTATTAAGAAATGAAATGTAAAAGCTCTGTTCTACAAAAAATTGAAAACATGTTGCAGAGCATAGTTGTAATTCTTTTCTATTTAATATTTTAAGGATTCAAGAGTTGAATTCTTAGGGTATTAGGTAGAGAAGACTATTGAGTTCCTTGAGCTTACTTGAAAACAAAGAGATCCTTTGATATTATTATTGTTCAAAAAATAATTTGAGGGGTTGGTACTCCTTGAGATTGATATATCTAAATGAGGGGTTGGTGCTCCTTGAGTGGGTGCTCAAAAATTAGCCTATAAGGTATTGTGAACAGTGTATTAAAAAGACTAATCTTGCAAGGCATTTCAGGAGTGGTTTTTCTTCCCAGTAGGGTTTTCCACTCAACAAAGTCTTGTGTCACTTTGTTCTTGTGTGATTTCTCTGCTTTACTGTGATGTTGCTGCTTTGTTTACTATTTGGTTACTACATTTCTCAGTCCTTCTTATGAATGATTACATTCAACTCATGAATGCATTAATAATTGAAATATTGAGATCAAATCTAAACTATGTTTTATTTTATGAAAAATGTTTAAATCTATTAAGATACTGACTTACCCCCCCTCTCAATGTCATTTTGATTCCAACAATAAGAACCCAGGGGAAGAATCTGAAGATCCACCAAAGTCATAACTGAACCAAACTCCAACTTACATCCTAGAACAAGAGACTCCATTGACACTTTTTCCCCTTTAGCTAATTCAACATGCCACTTAATGCCTTTCTTTTTTGCAACTAGATTACAATGCTTAACAATTGAAGGGGAAATAAAGGAATCCGATGCACCATAATAAAAAAGTATAGAAATAGAAGTGCCCTGCAAAAAACCTAATACCTCCACCATAGTTCCCTAGCGAATATCCACTATGGTGAAAGCTCAATGAGACCTACTAGCATCTCCAATGGTTGGCTCAGATGTTGCCGGCCTCAAACTAAACCTTGTAGTGCTCCTCTGTGGACACTATCTGGCAATATGTCCCTGCATCCCACAACTGAAACACCCAATACCATGGCCAAACCCTCTAACACCAAACAAAACATTAGACTACTGATAGCTACCATAGTTAGGTGCAGGATGTGAGGACTGTGCTGGCTGCTCAACTTAGTTATGCTACAATCTCTACCAATGACAATTCCTCCTAGATTGAAATCTATTGCTTTGATGAGACTGTGAGGGCTTATTCTTCAACTGAAACTATTGCTTTCCACCCTTAATGGGTGTAGAATGAGCCTTGGAAGGACCTACAACCTGAGACTACCCACCACGTGAGTTCCACTACCTAGAGTAGGAATACTACCAATCTAAACTCCAACATGACCTCCTAAAGCCAAGGTTAAATTCTCCTCCACAAGGTGAGCTTTCTCGACAACAACTTCCATCATCTTCAAATCGAAGACTCGGACACCCCCACTAATCCTGGCATTCAGACCTCTAACAAAATGTTGTACTAGTATAGCCTCATCATTATCAATTTCAGTGTATTGCTTAAGCTCAAAGAAGTGACACTTATACTGCTCTACGAAAATTTCCATCTATCTCAAGTCATGGAATTCATTTGGTCGGCGTTACCTCTAGTGATTAGATAAGAAACGAGCCCTAAACCGTTCTAAGAACAATTCCCATGTCATTGAACCGATGTCAAGGTGTAATTTCTATTATTCCAGTCACCACCATGTGGATGCAAATCCTCTGAGGTGCATGATGGCACACCTTGCCCTAGTATTATTGTCGTAGGGATGCATAGTAAAGCATTGATCTAGATCAATAAGCCAAGTTTCAGCTTCCAAACCTCCACCAAAGCCATCATAAATAGGAGGGTGTGCCCTGAGGAGATCTCTCATATGTCCAACAACCACTACATACCGATCTACTAGTATCTCATTCCTTCTCAGCAATTTCTCTCTCTGATCACCCACTGCTCATCCTACCTATGACCCAAATGACCAAGAACATCTTCTAACAACTGACGCAACTGCTCACCACCCTAAATTTTTTTCTCTGGATTAGGACCTCCATCAAGAGGGTTGTTCTGGGAACCCTAATTTTCCTCCTGATCCAATTCATGGGAGCTCTAAGGTGGAGAATTATGATAGCCAACTCCATGACCACCATGACCATAGCTATGACCACGTCCATATCCCCAAACCCTAGGCATGATTCCTTGCAACAAGAAAGGGATTACATAAGTTCAAAGTTACATAAGAATATTAACATAATGGGTTTACTTAACCTATAGTACCAAGTGTTGTTAACCTTGGCTCTAATACCAAGGTGTAACGCCCTACCACGTAAACCCCATAGGACAACTACAACAAAAATAGAATAATTTTTGTTTGAAAAAATAATGCAACAATGCAAAAAATAAACAATTATACAACATAGATATAACATAAAGCATTAACATAATCCTATGGGGTACATGGTGCATTATTTAAATGAACCCAACAATTAATGATAAATGATACTAACTGAAGTGGAAGAAAGAAACGAGAATAAAATTTGATATAAGTACAACAAGAATAAGATATAAATTCATAAATATAAATCACATAATACTATATTCATCTTCAGAGTTCAAAGTTACAAATGTGGAATATATTTCCATAGACATAACACAATATTTAAAATTAGAGTTACATTCCAAGGCTACTTCCCTCATAACATTGGGAAGGGTACAATTAATAATACAAAAGTACAATAATGAAAGAGAACTCTTCATAGGTACAATCTTCTCCATGTGAGCTCCAAGATCACTGCAACTACATCCATGCCATGATCACAACTAGGGACCCAATGGGTACATTGCATGTTTCCACCCGACCGTGTGGACCCAAAGGAACAACCCCCATGCAAGGAGTCGATACAAAAGAACCCTTAGCCACAAACTCAATGATAAAGGAAACACATCAAAACACTCAATCCCACGAACAACATAAACATCAATAGTAAATAAACAACTAAAACAACTCCAAAGGCACAAGAACAAGGGAAACAAAGGGGCAGAACAAGAGAGTGTCATTGCGCAACCTCCATGGATTCACCAAACTACCTATAGTCTAGGAGCCGCCTCCATCTATGGTTAACCAAACATCCTATTTCAAGGTGTCACCCCATAGGGTGACTTGTGGATCCATCTACCTTTTGTGATGACAAAATAGTGACCTTACCAACCAAGTCTTCCCACCAATCCTTAGACTTTGGGAGCACTAACAACAGGGGTGAGGTGTATATTTTTATCTTGTTATGTGATAGCTAACCCAATCCACTAAGTAAATTAATTAGGTTTTCACTTAATTAGGGAAACTCTTTCAAGGGTGACCACTTGTACTCTAAACCCAAGAAGAGCCACTCTTCCCTATGGTTGCCCTAAAATGAAACCAAGAAATGGGTACCACAATGTTCAACCAAAAGAATCATAACTCACAACACAGTACCACCCACAAATTCCCACATGGTATCAACATGAACCAAAAAGATGCAACCATATAAATGCATTCACACTTTCCCTAACCTCTTGAGATAATGCTAATCCATACAAGAACAAAGTAAAATATCACATCCAATTAAATAACATCATATCATTAACTATAAGGAATTTAAATAATAAATCATCCAATTCTCAATCAAATAACCATTTTCATCAATGAAAATAAAAGTAAGGAAATTCACTAATACTTCTATTTATCCCAAGCACAATAATCAATTTAATAAATATCTTCTTACACTTAAATAATTCATTTATTAAATATCTAAGTCTATAAACTTGCTAAAAAGCTAATTAAAGAGTAGCAATGACAATTCCATGATTTATCTAAACATAATAAAATAAACTTTCTTTTAAATTTTTTTTTTAGAAGATACTAACTAAATTTATTAAAAAAACCAATTAAAAATCATTCACTAATTTCAATTTTTTTTTAACTATATTTTATTTTCTGATTTTAAATCTTTTCCACACAGAATATTCTAAATTCTGAATTTTCTAAGATATTGGAAATCTACTCTTTATTTTAAAAAATCAGTTCAAAGTAAAAAGAAGATTTAAGATATTAATCTTCTAAGACATTTTCAAACATAATTTACAAATAATAATTTTCCCCTTTATATATAATTTTTTTTCCAGAGAATAACTTTTTTTTTTCATTATTTGCGCACATTTCCTGCATATATATATATATATCAATTCATCTAATGCTACTACAATTGAAGCACAATTTCTAAACTGAATAAATGCACATAATATATACACATGTACATCTATATATATATATATATATATATTTACACATATATGTTAAAACCTCCACATTAATATTTAAAAACTACAGAACATAATATAATATCATATATATGTTTATTTTATCCAAAATATTTCCTATGAAAGAAATACAGTGACAAAAGAGAAGTGTAAAAATTTCCAAAGTGCTCTAATAGGGAAAATACAGGGAACAAAAGGGTTCTCAGACAAGAGAGATTTTCAAAGGTTTAAAGTTGAGAAGATTCTAAAGATAGAGGGAATCGAGATTTCAATAGGAATTCTAGAATGAAAATTAAAAAGAGGAAGGTGAAATCTACATACAAGAAGAAATAATTATAGAGAATGGGATTTTCCCAAACACACACAAAAAACATATTTTCTCTTTTAAACAGAATTTTGTTTCACCTTTTAAAAGCTAAATGTACAAAGATCAAATTATGAAATTCAAATTACCCGGAGTCCTACGCAAAGCTCAATTCAAGGAAAAAATGATGTGCGACTCTAACGAGCAACATTCTTCCGTAATCCAGAGATTCAAAGCCCCAACAACAACGAACTCAACAACAAAACCCAGTGCAAGCCAAAAATCAAATCTTCTCAGATCAAATCGACGAAAAACCACATAGATTACTAATCCTCAAAAAATGTTTCAATAATTTTTTTTTTAAGTTGCAGACATTTTTTTCATTTTTCCATTTCCTCCCTCTTTCTTTTTCGGAAAAGCAATATTTGGAAATATACTTTTTCCAAAAAAGCCAAATCAGAAGTTGTCATAAATTTTCTGACAACTTTCCCATGCAAATTCCACTTAACCCACCATTTCTTCCATTTTCCAATTTTGCAAGAAGAATCTTCCATAATTAATTTACACAAAAAAAGACTATGCCTTTTAAATATTTTAATTTCATTTTATTAAAATTAATTTTTGAAAAAAATAAACAATTAATTAATAATTATTATAAACAACATTTCACTTAATTATAATTGAATTTTAAAATTTATTTTATTAAATCATCTTTTCTAATTAAAAAAAATAAGGGAATGATTTCCTTAACTTTTTTTCTTTTAAAAATAAACCATAATAATTTATCTAACTATTTATTTAATTTAATGATTTAAATTATTAAAGGATAGCTTCACATTTTAAAATAATAATAAAAGTGCTAATGTACACCATAATTTTCCAAAGTATTAATATCATAAGCAATATTGAACCTTTCATTAATTTAATATTTTGCACCATAGACTAGCATTTAATTTAAATCATAAAACACTAGACCAAGCCATAAACACACTTATAAAACTCATGAAATGAAGTACGGACACAACATGAACAATCCCAGACCAACCACTGACATAGGTAGGGGTACTTTCTTACCAACTCCCTAACCACATCAACCATTGGGTCTGTAGGATGCACTCAAACCCGACAATGTGAGTGGATTCGACACCCGATACCTACATTCTTGCATAACACAAAACGTCGAACAACATATACATATGCAAATAATTCATAGTCAAACACATTGTGAAGGAGAGTTATGGTGTAATGCCCCGTCTTATAACCTAAGGAATGTAGCAATTGTCTACAAAAGTGAAATAATTTATTTTTTAAAGTAATAATATTAATTTAATTAGTTGCATACATTCTCTAAGTTACGCGATGTTACACTACTTGAGATTCCATATATGACTTTAGTATTTAGTATTGCACATATTTAATTAACATAAACTTAAAAGTAAACATTGCATAACATTTGAATTTCCATTCATGATAATATAAAGTAAAAATATGATTCTTACATTGCATTTGAAATGACATTACAATACTCATTCTTCAGATGAGGTAGATCAAATAATAGATTACAATTACATTTTACAAATTTTCACCTCATAAACAATTGAGGGATGTTTCAAATACAAGATTTACAATAATGCAATAAAGAAAGTACATATATATCCAAGTACGAGCTCTCCATCCATGAAGCTCTTGTTGCCATAATCATAAACTGGGGACCCAACGGAGTAAGGTGCACATTCCACCCAACCATGTGGTGCCCATAGGTCCACCCCCCATGCTAGGAGATAGTAATATGGTTACCTAGACATAATCTATTCACCCTAGACACAAGTACATAACTAACTGATGGTTACATTGCTTCCAGAATTAAGACAATCAAATGTGCTAAGCATACAAGGTAAACTGTTATTTTAGGTGGAGTGTCATCACAGCGTTGCAAAGGTTACCCTGGTGTTTCTTCCTAAGTTCTGGCCCCCAAACTTGGGTTACCCTAGTAACCTCTTACGAAACCCAGCCCCATTTGCAAACTATTGCAGAATTGAATATCTTTTAAAGTAACAAGATAACGATTTGTCATTCCAGGCCTTCTCAACTTAATCTCAAGACTGAACTAGCTCTTGAGTCTATAAGCGAGGCATATTAGTCTAGTTAAATATTTTAGAATACCCATTGTGTTGATTTAGTTTTCACTGACTTACTAACTCTACATGAGTTACCCAGGTACCACTTTGTGTACCGACCCTCACTAAGAGCCACTCCCCTAAACATAACAAAGGAACCTAAGTTTCCCTGACTAAGGTAAACAAGGTGTACAAAAATACAACATATAACTCTACACTTTTCATAATGAACATCAATGTCTATGTTCATAAAACCAGTGTCTAAACACCATGCAAAACCACGTACACAACCTTAGTCAACACAAGAATTCTACTTAAACAGTCACAATCCCCCACGTTATACAACTTGTCTGGAAGACTTGTTTATCTAAAACATTCCCAATTTGCCCAATAAGAAAATAAAACAACTTAAAGTATTTCAGGCAAAATAAAAACCTAATTTTAGGATTTACTAAATCCAATCAAGTCAATTAAAAATAGCATGAAAATAAAACAACTTGATTTTAGTTCTTTTCTCAAACAATTTAAAGAAATTGTTACAATTAATCTTATTTTGATTTTCTCAATTTCACATAAAAATAAATACCAAATTTTCTCTTTTAACTTTATTGTTTCAAAAATAATTAATCTTATGCATTACATGCCTTTAAGTCAAAAGAGAATCTTATTTAAATACTAAACTTATTTTCCTAATTCTGCATAAGTATACATACTATTCATTTAAATAAATGCACATCAAAACAATATAATTAAATATTTATTTAAATATATAAATATATATATAAATAAATATTCTTAATTATCCAAATTAAAATTATATTCCCTCATATTTAAAACACACATTAAAAACTTATATATTACAATACATATATACATTACATATATAACATATATTTTAATAATATATATTATATATATGTAATATATAATATATTAAAATTAAATTTAAAATTAAATTAAAACAATTTATATTTTATAATAACAAAGGGTAGGGGTCTGGTTGTCTACACAATCAAACCCTCCATGGGAGGGCACGGCTGTGCAAGTAGCGTCGGTGTTGCATGTGAAGGCAGCGTTGGGCGCTACCCTCACTGTTTGCTCCCCTATAGGGGTCTGCTGTGGGGATAGCCCCCAAGCCTTCACACAAACAATAATTTAAATTTTATTTTGTTTAAAAATTTAGAAATTTATTCCAGCGATTCTTAAAAATGAATTCACGTATGGAAATTCAAGAAAATAAAGAATTTCTTCAGAAAATTTTGTTAATCTAAAAGATTATATATATATATATATATATATATATATATATATATATATATATATATATATATATATATATTGATTTATGTATATGTATATCTTTCAATTATACATATACATATATTAATATATATGTAATTTTATTTAATAATTAAAATAATTCAGATAGGCAATTAATTTCTAGAAAATTTGCTACAGGAAATTGAGAAAATTATTATTGTACAGAATTATTTCCTCATAAAATTCAATTCAACTTCAATGGGTTTTCAATTCTATTTTAATAATAAACAATTTCCTCCATAATTTAAAATACTCAAATACTCTAAATATTCTTTTCCGGTAAGATCTTTCAGAGGCTTCTTTTCACCATTTGTCAGAGGAATACTATTTTACAAACCTACAGAGCATATATCTGTTTCCTTTTGAATTTCTTCTATTGTTTTCTCTATCCTTGTTTTCTTGAAATTCTCATAAATATCAACAAGTTTCTACAGAAAGATTTTCGGCAAACAATTTACCGATAAGAACAAGGGTTTTAACAAAAAATCATTTACACGGGCAATCTTTTCCAAAGTAGAGAAATTAAAATACACGGGAAAATACCTGTACTCTTAAAGCTTGAAAATTGTCCGTAGAAGAGAAGCTTTGCTTGCCTAAAGTGTGCAACCTTCAAAGCCCCTCCAAAACACCAAATCCAAAAAGTTACTAATACCAACCAAAGAGATCTTCCAGAAATATACAACAATTCCCAAAGAAATCACAATTTTTTTTTTTAAAACAATTTTAACAACACCCTATTTTTTCATTTCCCGTGAAGAAAAGGTAATCCTCTCTTTTTTTTTTCCCAAATCCCAGATAACATCTGAGAAAATTCTCAACCAAAAAGGAAATTAATTCAACTGGTACACATGTCGAGAAGAAACAAATATCTTTCAACAACCTCACGGAAATCATTCATTTATTTCTTATCAAAAATTGAATGCCTTTTTAAAGAATTTAAAATTTTCAATTTCCAAAATACAAAATTCCCTTTTCATTATTTATTTTATTTATTTAACAATTAAAAATACCATTTCCCACTTAACAATTAATTTTAAATTTAATTCTATTCACACAACAAAGATAACTTTAATTTAATCAATTAATTTATTTAATTAAATAAATTTAATCACAGTGATCAAATTACTTAACCAAAAAAATTAATTAATTAATTAAATAAAATGTAAAACTTTTTTTTTAACATTTAAAAATTAATTTAAATAAATAGTAAATTAAAGAATAATAAATTATCATAAAATTGACAAAAATTTCCTTTCAAAGCAATTAATCCAATTAGGGACAAACAAGACCACCAAAGACTCCAAACTAAAATTGACAGTGTATTGTGACTGGGTTTAAGACTAGACTAGGATAAACCATGTTACTACCTCCCAATCAACATTTTCGTTGAGTCTTGACACGCTCAGACCTGAGTAACCAGGTGGAGTCGGTGTTATGTACCTGTAATCCTGCAATCCAAATAAATGACATACATATATATATAATTCATTATACAAGCACACTATGCGGAGAAAATCACGGAAATCATAGGGCACTCGCAAGCGAGTGATGCAACTCCGTTCTCCACACCAATACACATCACATCAGACTAACAAATTAAATAACAGTTAATCTACCATAAACATATATATAGCAATAACATCTAAAGGAAACATCTACGCTAATACAAAGCATGTTAGAAATTAATTATCACCATACAATGTTTATCATATCACAAAACGAATCCACTGTCACTCTAAAGTCAGTGATCAAAATAACCAAACCAAAGTACCAAAGTCTAATAGTGTGAAAACATGCAAACAGTAATCATAAGCATAAATGGAGGGGTACTACATACGGTGAGGTAGGGTGCTCACGGATGAGTGATGCCACCCTATCTCCTTCACCTAAATCAAATATAGTAAATAGAATCTAGGAATCACATCATCAAAATAACTCACAAAGTAACATCATCATAACATGAGTATCCCACACATAGGTCCAACTATCATAAGGAAATAAGCATAACTGTCCGCCACACCCAACACATGGTAGAAAAGTTGTCAAATAGAGTATCAAATATGCATCAAAACATAACCAAAAATCACACTAAAGAAAAACACACACACCAAAGTAGTATTAAAGTATCAAAATATGAGAGGCACTATAGAATGAATAATAATTATTTGATGTATGTTGAGATTTTTTAAGAGGACAGTAAACATTTTATTTTATCATTGTTTTCTATTATTATTTGTTCTCACTACTATTCTATTCATTTGAATCTATTGGTTTTAGAGGAGAGGCTTGTTTTATTTTCCATAATCTACAATTGGTATTAGAGCATGTATTTTCTTTTGAGTTTAAGATCTTGTAGTTGGAATTTCGCCAAAGATTATTACGTCAAATTCTAACACATTGCCCATTCCAAAATTTGATGGAAATGAGTATAATTATTGGAGCATTAAAATAATGAATTTTTTGATAGGAATAGATTTGTGGGAGATTGTTGAATTGGGTTATGTAGAGACAACTAATTGGAATTCCCTCACAGTTAATGAAAGAATAGCTAGAAAGGAGGCTAAGAAGAAGAATTTTCAACCATTGTTTCATATTCAAATAGCTCTAGATAAGAGTCTATTTCCAAGAATTGCGGGGGTAATGACAACTGAGGATTCATGGAAGATTCTAAAAGAAGCTTACCAAGGTAGTGATCAAGTCAAATTTCTCAAGTTGTAGAAATTGAAGAGAGTTTGAGAATTTAAAGATGCAAGAAGCTGAAAGTGTGAGTGAATATTATGTCAGAGTAAAATATATGGTCAATAAGATGGCTACACTTGAGAAATTGTGATAAATGATAATATGATAAAAAAAAAGGTGTTGAGGAATCTCACACCAAGATGGAATCATGTTGCCATCATCATAGAAGAAAGAAAGGATTTGAAAACCCTTCAGTTCGATCACCTCATTGGATCTTTGATGTCACATGAAGAAAGACTAGAAGATTCTTTTGGAGAAAGTGTTGAGAAATCCTTTTCCTCAAGAGTGCAAATCACAAATAATGAAGATGGCAACAGTAGTAGCAAACGAAATCAAGGCCAAGGTAAAGTTCAAAATAAGAATAATTCAAAAGGTAGAGGTAGAGATGGCTCAAGAGGAAGAGGTGGTTCCAAAGGAAGAGGTAGAGGTAGATTTGATAAAAGGAATGTTCAATGTTACCATTGTAATAGGTATGGTCATTTTGAAAGAGAATGTAGATTAAAAGAAGGTAAAAGTGTTAATTATTCTCGAGAAAGTGATGAAAATCCTCTAGATAATTTAATTTTATCTTATTCTAAAGATGAAAATACTAGTAAAGATGTTTGGTACCTAGATTCTAGATGCTCTAACCATATGTCAAAAAATGGGAAGTTGTTTTCAACAAAGAATGAAAGTTTCAAGTCAAAGATTCAGCTTGGCGATGATAAATCGTCGGAGGTTTCTTCAAAAGGGGCTATGGAGGTCCACACAAAAGAAGGTATGAAGAGTGTTAAAGATATTTATTACACTCCTAAGTTAAAACATAATTTGTTAAGTGTTAGACAATTGTGTGAGAAGAACTATAGAGTTGTCTTTGAAAATAAGAAATGTACAATTTATGATAAGAGTCAAGGAAACAGAATGGTCATAGTTGTGCCTATGATGAAAAATAGGATGCACCCATTGAGATTTGGTGAACATAACAACAACATTTCCAATATGGCATATGTGGTTACAAGTTGGTTGTGGCATCTAAGGTATGGCCATTTAAATTTTCATAGTTTGAAGTTTTTGACCTCACAAACATTAGTTTCTCGTTTGCCCAAGGTTGAAGAGCACACAGAAGTTTGTGAAGGATGTGCTAAACGAAAGCATGCAAGGAAAAAGTTTCCAAAAGGCACTGCATGGAGGGACTATCACCCCCTTCAACTTGTTCATTCTGATATTTGTGGTCCTATGCAAAAGAAGAGTTTGGGTGAGTCATCATATTTATCACATTTATTGATGATTACTCATGAAAATTTTGGGTGTATTTTTTGAAGACTAAGGATGAAGCCCTTGATACATTCAAGAGGTTTAAAGCACTTGTAGAAAATGAGAAAGGGTGCAAAATCAAATGTTTAAGGACTCATCATGGAGGTGAATTTTGTTCAAGATCCTTTAAAGATCATTGTGATATGAATGGAATCAGGAGGCAACTCACAACTACATACACACCTCAACAAAATGGGGTAGCTGAAAGGAAAAACCGCACAATGGTTGAAATGGCAAGGAGCATATTACAAACCAAGGGATTGAGTAACACTTATTGGGGAGATGCATTTGTTACAATAGTGTAAATTCTCAATCGAAGTCCCACCAGTGCACTTGAGAAGATGACTCTTTATGAAGCATGGTATGAGAAAAGGCCTAATGTTAATCATTTCATAGTTTTTGGTTATTTAGCCTATATTCATGTAATTGATTAGAATATACAAATGTTAGATGAAAAAAATGAGTCTTGTATTTTTGTTTGGTATAGTGAGGAAAGCAAAGCTTATAGGTTATATAATCCTCTCACTAATAAGCTTATTGTGTTAAGAGATGTGATTTTTGATGAAGGGGGAGTTTATGGTCATCAAAAAGGCCATATGGAGAAGTCAAAATCTATTTTGAATGATGATGTTGATCATGAGAAGCCTACTAATGTTGTTGTTCCATGTGCTATAAATCCACAAAGTAGTCCCTCATCTAATTCTTCAAGTCCATCTTCAACTCCAAGTTCTAGAAGGAAGGTAAGAATTTTGAGTGATATTTATCAAAGGAGTGCAAATCAAGCACATGAAGAAAATCCAATAGGTGAGACAATTAATTTTTCTTTATTTACCAAGGCTGATTTTGAACCATCATGTTTTGAAGAAGCATGTACTAATGAGGTTTGGATGCAAGCAATGCAAGAAGAGATGGATTATATTCATAGGAATGATACTTGGGAGCTTACAAAGCTTCCACATGACAAGAAGAAGATTGGCACCAAATGGATCTACAAGACTAAGCATAACAGTGATGGAAGTGTTGAAAGGCATAAGGAAGGATTAGTTGCTAAAGGCTTCACAAAAAAGTATGGGATTGATTATGAAGAGAAATTTGTATCAGTTGCAAGACAGGAGACCATCAAAATGTTGATTTCATTAGAAGCTCAAAAGAATTCGAGTATACATCATATGGATGTGAAAAGTTCCTTCTTAAATGGATACTTAGAAGAGGAAGTATATGTGGAAAAACCACAAGGTTTTCAAGTGGAAGGAAAAAAGAATCATTTCTACAAATTGAAGAAGGATTTGTATGGCCTCAAGCAAGCACCAAGAGCATGGTATGCTAGGATTGATGGATACTTTTAGGAGAATGGATTCAAGAGAAGTAAGAGTGAGCCTACGCTTTACTAAAAACAAGAAGGTAATGATATTATTATTATAAGTTTGTATGTTGATGATTTTTTGTATATGGGTAGTAGTTCTAAGATGAAAGATGAGTTCAAAATTGCTATGATGAAAGAATTTGAGATGAAAGATCTTGGTCCCGTGAAATATTTTTTAGGAATGGAGGTTTATTAATGTAAGAATGAAATTTTCATTTTCCAAACCAAATATGCAAAAGATATGTTAAATAATTTTGACATGGTTGATTGTAAACCACACTCCACTCCAAGTTCTCATGGAGTTGTGTTGAGTAGGAATGATGGTGCTGAATTAGTTGATGAGACAACAAGTATAGAAGTATAGTTGGGATTCTGATGTTTCTAACCCACACAAGGCCTAATATTGCATATTTAGTTTCACTTGTGCTCAAGGTATATGAAAAATCCATCAGAAATAAACATGAGATAAGCCAAGACAATTTTGAGGTATGTGAAAGGCACTCTAGATTTTGGTATTCATTAATACTCTTCTAAAAGGTTCAATCTTGTTGGCTTTAGTGATTGAGATTGGGGAGGTAGTATGAATGATCATAAGTCTACATTTGGAAATTGTTTCTCTTTTGGTTATGGTTTGATTACTTGGAGTTATAAAAAACAAAGCATGGTTCCTCTCTCATCCACAAAAGCAAAGTATGTTGTAGTCACCTCAACAAGTACACAAGCTCTTTGGCTTAGAAATTTTTTAGAAGAAATTGGTGAGAAGCAGATTCAACTTACAATGATTTATTGTGATAATGTAAGTTCCATTAAGTTAGCAAAGAATCCGGTTCATCACAGCAGAACAAATAATTTTGATTTGAAGTATCACTTCATCTATGATTTAGTACAAAAGAAAGAAGTTGAATTGAAACACATCAGCACTTAGGATCAGTTAGTAGATATCTTCACCACAACAGTTGCAACAGATAAGTTTTTTTCACTTCAAGATTAGATAGTGAGCCCTCTTAGCGTCAAGGGGAAGTATGGGTATGTGCAAGATCATCATGGAAAAAGAAGGCCCTTAAGTGGCAAAACATTCATAAAAATCAAAGTTAGGAAACTTGACGTAAAAGTTTGAATAAATTATCTATATTATTTCAAAAATGTGTAAGAATATACTTTTTAGAAAATTGAATTTAGTTTCTAAAATACTAGTATGTTTAAAAAAAATAAAAATCTATTCGGTGAAAATTTGAAATTTCAATGCAGTGGTACTTAAATTTTAGGGAAAAAATAAGAAGCAGGTGTCTGTCTGACCACCCTAACTACAATAAAATGATAATATTTTTTTATAAGATTTTAGATACAAGTAGAGGAATCTTGCCCCGATGTGATGCATATTTTTTTGTAATTTTTTTCCATCTATATAATTAATTATGATTTTTTTATTACAAATTTTTAAAAAATATAAAAACTCGTATGTCTGACCACCTTAACTTGGTCAAAACTTCATGAAATTCAATTTTTATTTTTTTAATCCTATAGTATGTGAAGCATAGAATGTGACGCATGTTTTGGATTCAAAAAATGTGATACCATTTGAAAGCTATAGATGTTTTTCGATCAACCTATCAATCAGGACTTTAGTCATAATTTGAATAGAAAATGAATAATAATTACTTATTAAATTCAAAGTAAAGCATAATTTATATCAGTGGAAAGCTGAGAATCTCTTTCAAAAACCCTTTTCATTTCATCAATTTTGGGTAAAAAGAAAGTCATCAGCCACATACCCATCATATTGCCACGTTTTGGCCCATCATGATCCTGCACATACCCGTATGAAGATAATTGATGCTCATTGATCTTGTGCTTTTCTAGTATTGAAAACAATTTTCTATACATGGAAACCCATCTTCTATTCTTAGCGAGTTTTTTTGTTTTAAAGCAATTTTTTTTTTTTTAAATAGTTTTTTCCCTCTATGAATAAGGCATGCATTTCATGCTTAGTTTAAGTGATTTTCCTTGTTTTTCCTTGAGAATTTAACTCTCTATATATTTTCTCTAGTCTAGATATTCTTTTTGCAAAGCAACAATAAACTAAGAAAATTCTTTTTTGAAACAGAGGAGGATTCTGTCATTGTTTGGTATATATTTATGGTTGTGAAAATCATTGAATGAATAATAATTCTTTGATGTATGTTGAGATGTTTTAAGAGGACAATAAATGTTTTATTTTATCACTTTTTTTTTATTGCTACATTATTTTTTCTCTCTACTATTCTATTCATTTGAATCAGTTGGTTTTAGAGGAGAGTCCTGTTTTATTTTCCAAAATCTACAATTAGTATGCTCCAAAAGATCGTGAAGTGTGCACAATAAATATAAATGGAGTCCATATCACTCCAATTTGAAGGAATTAAAATAATATGTCAACTAAGATCAATAACATCATCCCATCGTAAATGCATGCAGCAAACAAAGTTTTGATGCAAGTTCTTACTTTGAGTCCAGGTTTTGCTTGCAAGAAGACTTTTCATGAAACCTTACCGAAATATTAAAATGATCATTTTTTTTGTCAACACATGATCACCTCTGGACCCAAATACTCCTACATCAAACACACCAAGTAAGAAATTTGTGAGAATGGGTTCAAAAAGTTGGAATCAGGTGATAGAACCACCCTTGAAGACTGTTCAACAATTTCCAACGAACTCCATCATTGATAGCTTGACCTCCTATGTTAAATTCTTCCTCTTCTCTCCATGCCCTCCATTGACATGTTTTCACTACAAATCATCTTTGCAACCTCCATACTACAACCGTACCTCAATTCTCACAAAGATTCCACTTCATATGTTATAATCTATCATTACCACAACACTTTTCTCTGCCCTTCCCACTCTCAACCGTTCAAGACTCCACACACTTGCAATGATACTTTTGAATTTCTCTTGCACCTCCAACTTTGTGCTTTCCAACCCTCAACCATTCAGGACTCCACACAACTGCAATGATACTTTTGAGCTTCACTTGTGCTTTCACTATCCATAGTTTTTGTCAAAATCTTCCTCACATTCAATGATTTACTTGTGCCCCCAAAACCTCTGCTCACTTCCCTCTCCACCCACAAGTCTTGGTGTTGATTGCCTTCCAATCAGCGATTTTCCAACACACTTAGGACCACAAGCTCTAATATTGATGAAGAAGAAAAAAAACAAAAACTCATCCAATTTCATAAACCTAGATTACAAAAAGGCTCCATTAATGATTAATCAAAAAATTGACAATTTTGTATGTCAATTTAAAATTTGATACTCGATTGCAACACAATTTTCTCAAATTTGCAAGAAACAAAAATATCTGTATTTCAATTTCATGAAAATTATCAATGCATGTTTAGGAAATCCATTGCCCCCCTATGCTATCCAACCCTTCATCTTCCTCTGCTTCCCTACACAACTTCGACCCTATTTTTTTTTGCAACTCTTCAATTCCAAACTCTATTTTCTATCTCCAACCTTCCTCTCCTCATGCGTCTTACAAGACTCTTCATTTCTTCCCATCTCTTCATCACACACCCTCCATAACACTATCTATTTTAACTTTCAAACAACTAATTATTTAACATTTCTTGTGATGTTTTATTATTTTCTTTAGACATTGAAAGGCATCCCATCCTCACAAATCCTGTGATTTTCATTGCTGCCTTACTGCCCCTTTTCAACTCTTATGTGGGATGCTTTCACATTCTCATGGAATCGACCAAAAGGAAAAACTAATGCGCAATAATTCAAAATCATTCTCCCTCCTTTGGTTTCACCCCCTCTCCATAGGTCTCCAGTGTGGTCCATTTACTCCCAATCTACCCACGTTTATTACAAATCCTCCACTTTTAATCTGCACTCCAATTATCTTTTAGGTCGAATGATTTTGAAGCTCCATAAGTTTGAAGACTTTATCATACATATGCGTGGTCTCTCCTTCATAGATTTTCATCTCATATAGTGGCCTCATCTAATCCCCTCTATGGATTCCACATTGATCCTCCTTACATTAGCATGGATTTTTTGATTAGCAGATACATTGGATACATTCACATTCTCTTCCCAACATCGCTCTCGATATTCACTTCAAATATTACTGCCTTTCTCCTCCAAAAATCAACTTTCCTTTGATCTTCCTTCAGCATTGGCATCTTCCATTTCATGATCAGTTCCTATGTGGAAACTTTTGCCAACATTCAGATCCCTATTGATTGACCTTTTCTCTGGTCTTCTTCACCACTTACCCATATGCTTGGCGGCCTCCATATACATCAAGTTTGTAGCAACAATCTTCCATCACCAAAATAGATAGAACTACTTCTATTTACTCACTCCTATGTAATATATTGTCCTTTTATAAAGTTTGTATTTTATCTGAAATGGTAAGTTAATGAATTTCACCTTCTTGGCTATGCAGGAGATTGTTGTCCTAGTGTAGTCTCACATTACCCACGTGGCCTCTCCTTCTTTCCTACGCTCTCACCTCTGTCGCCTTTTTACCACACCCATTTCATTTGTTATTCATACTTTGAAGAATGTTTATGGACTCTAATTGGAAGATGAAACACCATTGAATTGGCATTTGAATCATCCCAACTTAACAACTCCCTTCAAGTGCTTGATATTCTTTGGTATTCTTGAAAACACTTGATTAAAATCATTTTTCACAAAAGAATATACTTATATGTTTTTTTCATTACACCACCTTGAAATCATTAGTATCCTCCAATGATCATTAAGTGCACACAATAAATATAAATGGAGTCCATATCACTCCAATTTCAAGGAGTTAAAATAGTATGCCAACTAAGACCAATAATATCATCCCATCGCAAACAAAGTTTTGATATAAGTTCTTACCAGGAGTCCAAGTTCTTCTTACAAGAAGACTTTTCATGAAACCTTATTGAAACCTCAAAATAATCATTCTTTCGGTTGACATAGGATCGCTTATGGACCTGGATGCTCCTATCATTTTCTTAAGAGGAAAAAAGTTAAACTATAAGGGCTTCATGTAATGGTTTTTATTGTGGACCGTTATAGGATGGTTGAGGGGGAATTGTGAAATATATGCCATAAGGTTTTAAGAAATAATACCTATTTTGGGTTGATGTTCATTCACTACCTCTGAATTAGGAGGAACAAACATTGTAGCCACTGTAGATCGAGGAACCTCAAGAGGAATATTGTTAAGGGATAATTGGACTATACACTTAGCTTTAAAATTTTGATGACACAAATAAATTATCTTTATGAGGTTTAGTAAGATAGGATGGTTGAGGCTAAAATATCTTATTAAAAATTTACATGAGAGGCCAAATGCTTAAATTAACTAGGGTAGATGGTATGTATATATTCCTCAAATGAGAATTTAATAAAATTATGAAAAATTGATGGGACCATCTTTATAGATCTTAGCCATGGATGACCTAACTTCACACAAAATTGGTTTGGCATTGGTATTATGGTAAATAAAACACTCAATTGTTTATGTAATAATACTTTTTCCCAAATACTAAATTGAATAATTTTAATATATATAATTATCAATAGATTTATTAATGTTATGATTTAAGTTTAAAAATTATTAATTATTAATACAAATAGTTCAAGCCTATGGCCTTTTACCTAAAAATTAAAATTATAAATTATTTCTATCGATTAGATACAAATGCACAAAAAATGCTAATTTATCAATATTATATAGTTTAAAACTTGACCACATTAGGCCCGTTAAGGGGCCGGGTTGGGTAAATCCAATAGGGATGGATTCCAAGGAGGTCCAATGGGAAAAACCATCTGAAGGATGGTGAAAGATAAATTTTGACGGGGCCTCGAATGACTAGAATGGGGATGTGGTAGCTTGAGGAGCTAAGAAATTATAGATTGATATGAATACCATGGCAAAAACCTTAGCAACTATTTTAGCAGTGAAATGTGGTAAAAGTTTGGGTGCCACAAAGATACAGTTCGAAGGGGATTTGATGGTTATAGTTCAAAAGGTGATGACCAAAATAATACATGCTTGGCACCTACAAAATATGGTGGAAAATATTAGGGAATATTTATCATCCCTAGAAAGCTATAAAGTTAGTCATATTCAAAGAGGAGGTAATGTGGAAGCAGATATATTATCTAAGTGGGCGCTATCTTTTGATGAGGTGGGAGTTGTCAAAATTGAAGATTTTAGGGATGTAAGGTTGGTGGATTTAGATTAGAATGGGAGTACAATGCATTTAATGGTGAAAGGTGATATACAGAGAGTGGGAGATTGAAAGGCTAGAATGAGTGTGGGAAGATGAGCAACGACTGGGGAGTACACAATGCCATTAATGTGACTTGAAGGTAGTGAGTTGATTATAAGGGGAAGTAATGATGATCTCCCCACATTTCAAAGAAGCATCTTTGAGAAGCTACAGAGATAGGTGGTGGAGGTGGTGGGATTCAAAACCATGGAGGAAAACTTCACCTTTCACTCACGGAGATCTTTGAATCCTTTTTTCGGTGATGCGTCTACAAAAAGGATGGAAGCTCTATTTCTCATCAAAGATGAGAGGCTTGTACAGTGTGTTCAAATGATCATGGGTAGAGATTTCAGCACACTCAGACATAGATTAAGAAAAAAATTAGATGTGAATTCCTTGATTGTATCTTGGGGTCTAGATATTGGAGAACTAGTGAAGCTGGTGAGGAAAGTCTTGAAGAAAATTGTTCATGAAAATTTTCTAGTGGGAATGGAGTCAATTTTTGAATGGGTAGTTCTGGGGGTTGGCCTGGAAATTTCAGAAGGTATAATTGATGAGGAAATGGAGCTTCTTTATAGCTACTCAGGTTTAAAGCATTTCATTAGATGGGCCAAAGGAAATTTTAAGGCACTATGTTGAGAGGAAGCATGTCTAGGCTCAAATGCTCTTAAATTGTTTATTGAGATTGTGGAGTTAGATGAATTCATAGAGAAGGCCAAAGTGGAGGTGTAGGGGAAGGTGGTGCATGGAAAGCGGCTAAAGAAGCATCTGAGGATGAAGTAGAGGAAACAACAAAGGAAGAGGCAAGTTTGAGAGCTAAATGAAAGAGCGTCAACGTCTAGGAGCACATAGAAATGTAGGATCCTTGACAGTCCCTGTTAGTTTTTCTTATTTGGGACTAAGTTTTTGTAAGTTTTTTAGTGAAACCAATTAGGTTTAAATTGGGGAGTTCTTGTTGTTGGGTAGTAATGAAGGTCTATGTATGTAGTCTATCCGTGGTAGGGTAAATAGTAAAATTGCAGTAGTTATGTTGGTTTTTTGGCATGCTTATTTGCTTATTCTCTCTACTATTGGTATTTTTTGGAAGGTATCGAACTAGAATGTATGTAATTTTTATTTTCAAGAAATAAAATATCTTGCATTACTAACCAAAAAAAAACTTGACCACATTAGAACATCATCAACAATACATAAATTGACATTGAACAATATAAATATGATCAAATGAGAAGAAATAACATCATTAAGGAATTCAATTAAATCAATTCCATCTCATTTATAATTGAATATATCTTAGAATTGATTTTAATATTTATCTAAACCACAGGTCTCGGAAAGGCCATTCTCACCCCAAGAATATATATCAATGGTATTGGGTTTCACTATTGAATAATCAAGAGGAAACAATTCTTTTTATAACATTGTGTGGACTATTACACACTACATAAGTGCTAGTTCAATAGCAATTTCACACCATGCTCTAGACTAATTAATCAACATGTAAACAACATGCTTTAGAGTAATTACTCAACATATATACAATATGCTCCAAATTAATTGCTCAACACATATACAACATGCTTCATATTAACTACTCAACATGCACAATAGCCATATCCAAGACAATCTCAAGTGTAATCTATACCCTGAGTTGGACACATTTTATGTGCCCCCTTCTTCAATGTCCATAGATCACCAAAATACTTTCTTCTTCCTTGAATATTCTCCAAGGCTTTTCCAAGTCTCACATGAATGATTTATATAACCTTTAAAGAGGCAGTTTCCAAATGATCACGCCCTTTCCAAAAAATTCCCTTTTAATAATTATTCAAATATTTAATTGTTCCTCCCTCTTTTAGAAGAGTTTTTATACATATCTTTATTAGTCACTCTTGTAACCAAAGGATCGTGCACATCCTTTATTTTTCTATCTCCCCTTTAATTATAAAGGGTTCTTTCATAACTTTATCTTCTATTGGGGAAAAAGTCACATATCATTTCTCCCCTATAAATGAACTATTGTCCTCAATAGCACAAGATCCATCTACAACATGCAACTCAAAACAACCACATAATTAGTAATTAAAGATACCAACATTGAATATTTGTTTTCTTCATAATATATCTATTTTATTTTAAGAACAAACATCTTCAATATTTGTAAATAATTTTAAGGTTGTCTGTATGTCCCTATATCAAAGTCTATTAGAAAACTATTAAATTTCATATTGCATAGAAGTGTTATTTTAACCGATGTGTTCAAATGGCATATTATTACCTAGTTCTAAAATGTGAAAATGATCTTGAGATATGTGAGCCCATATGTTAAGTAAATTTAGATCTAGCTCATTGGATTTTGGGTACATTAGATGGGTATCCTTGTGCTTGATATAACATGATGTTTTCCAATCAAAACAATAATTTATTTTGATTTACCCACAATTGACCAACTCTTCTAATAATGATTATTGAAAACAGATGAAGTTGTAAAAAATATAAGGAAAAAAATAACTGAGAGACATGGGTATATTAGGGATTGCACTATTTTCTTAATGAATGACTTCAATTTCGAAGAGGATATTATTGAGATGATACCCACAACAAATCATTGTATAAATTTTGGTTGTGACTCCAAATTTTATATAGAAAAAGATAGGGAGATTATGCCTCTGACTACTATTTTTACAATCTATTATTGCCTCCCATTGGAGCAAGAGGTCATATTCAAACCCATGAAATCAATATTCTAAATGACAATCCTTAATATTAGGATGGATACTAAATTCTTTAATTTGTAAATATTCATGTTCAATTTATTTATAGTCACAAAATTAAAAATGATATATATTACAACATCAAACAATAACTAGGTATAGTATAGAGTCAATATGACCACACATCTATAACATAAGTTCATGTAGTCTAGAAATTAGATATATAAAAAATATCGTCTCTTGTAAGACGACTTCCAATTAAAAGCTCTATTATGTGTGTTGAGTAAAATGAGAATAATTATTTTGCTAAGAATCATGAAATTCTTAATGTTCAATTAAGATTTGATATATAGACAATAATTAATGGATTCACAATTGAAATTAATTTTATATGGGAATTATTATGTATACCAATAATGGTATATGTCACTATGCAATTATCAATTATCTCTCACCACTTCTACACATAGACTTCTTAAATCAAAGAATAATTTTAAATGTATAAAATTACAAAAGAATCTTAAAAAGGGATTAATACACCCATTACTCTAGAGCATGTTGTATACATGTTGAGTAATTACTATAGAGTATGTTGTGTGCACGTTGAGTAATTACTTTGGAACATGGTGTGTACTTGTGGAGAATTATTATGTTGAACCATCACTTGTGTAGATCACAATAGTGCATTGTGTTATGAAAGGAACTATTTCCTCCTAGATTGTTCCATAGCAAGAGCATATACCATTGATATCTTCTTAGGGCGAGAATGGCCTTTCCAAGACCCATGATTCAAATAACTACTAAACTTAATCCGAGATATATTTAATTATAAATGATATTGACTTGATTTAATTGAATTCCTTAATGATGTCATTTCTTCTCTTTTCATCATATTTATATTGTTAAATGATAAGTAATTAGAGTTTAATATTGGTAAATCATAGGATCGAGAGAAAAAACATGCTTAATATTTGTTGTTATATCACATTTTAAATCCTTGGACGGACCCAAAATCTCACCACAATTTGTATATGATTATTATGAAAAAATAAAAATAGGGAAGCAACGCACCAAAAGGAGAGCTAATGAAGAAAGACTCAAGTATTTGGAAACACAATAATTTTATGTTATTAAAACATTTAAATATTATTATTATATTAAACTCTAATTACTTAGCATTGACGGGGTTGGGGCCCTAGCTCAGTTGGCTAAATATTTCTTGTTGTAGGAGGTTGGTCACGAGGTCTAGTCTCCCCCACCCCCGTGGTATCGAAGGGTGTGTCGCGCCAGTGCCGCCGGTCACGTTAAAATGTTTACCAGGCGCATTGCAATTTATAGGGGGTCGTGCTACCCAATTCCTGTAGTCTAATAAAATAAAAAAAGATTAAAAAAATACTTAGCATTGAGATTATATTTTTGGTTTAAATAATGCTTCTAATTGTTCAATATTTGAGATTGGTTTTTCTTTTTATTTTATGATTTTTTTTTTTTAAATCATACATCTAATTGTCAAATTGTAAGTCCTAATTCTAATTTTAAATTGAAATTTTGTTGTAATTGGAAGTCCTAATTCTATATATGATAGTTAAAACTAAAATTTATCAATGAAATACTAATTACAAGTCCTAATTCAAATTGTGAGTCACAATAAAATTTCATGTCCTACTTGTAATACGACAAATTAAAAATCATAAATAAACATTAAAGTCCTAATTACAAGTCTTCATTACCATTATAAGACAAAACTATAGTCAAACTAGTTAAAAAATGACATACACAACTACATATAATTGTAATTTTAACATTTACCTTTATATATAAAAAACTTATGAATTACAATTGAATCTACCTTGTGACCTAGGGGTTTTATGTTTGCACATTTCTAACACATCACTCCTAGTGGAACTCCTTAATTTTTTGTGTTCCACTGATTAAAAGTGTTCAAAAATTGGTTATTCTCATCATTGTGGGCTTAGGTTTTTATCCTGTCAATCATGCTTTAGGTTTTTGTGCTCCTTAACACTCTCAAAAGGGTATAAGTCTAAAATTACTTATTGGTATTCTAGTTCATTGTTGACCCCATACTGTTGGTTCTCAATCATTTAGGTTATGCTTTATGCCTTTTGCCTTGTTGATAAACTGACCCCTTGATCTTGGTAGTCTTATGGTCGTATTGAAAATATTGCTTTATTATAATTTGGGTTGAATTTTATCTAAGTATTGGTTAGGTCTTGGGTTTGGCTTAATTTTCCTCATTAACCTAAGGTTTCATCTTTTTTTCCTTATGTCCAAACCTATTGTGTACCTAGTCAGGCCCATCTTAAGAAAAAAAGCTAACAAATTTGGCATCTGTAGATCTTATGTTTTATGATGACCATTTGATCACCATGAGAAAATATCTACCGTTCCTCAAGTCCCCATTATGCTTCATTTCTCATTAAAGAAATCACACAAGTTGGCGGGCAGTTGTTACATGTCATGCCTAACAGTGGGCTTAGTGTTTTCAAAAGGTCAACAAGCAAAGTTTTAAAGAAGATCGATAGTAGGTGTCATGTGACATGTCTTCATCCAGGCCATTCCCCACTACCTTGTATGTTCCAAATTGGAAATAAATCATTGGCATAGGCTAGCAGGCTATGGACATGTGTCCCAAGGTTGGGGGACTTACCGAGCCATAAAGTGAAGCAAACACTTTGTTGAGAGAAGATCGATGGTTAATAATGGGTGACGTGGGTCAATCTTGATTGCTCCTTGCTATCCCATGCAGGGATCATCTCTACCGGTTGGATCCCAATGGGGAAGCAGGAGAGCTCCACATGGAGAAACATGGAGGGCATAAAGGACATTAGAATTAAGGCCAATGTTAAACAAATATTTTAGTAGGGGGCATAGATAGTAAAGTGTGCGCTATTAAAAAGAAATATAAGACACATGTTTTAACAACATTTGAGATCTTTTAAGTTGGGATGTTGGTTATGTCAAAGGAATATGGATGTGCGAAAGTGGTCCTATGTTAAGACATGAATATATTGAAGGTGTGGGACTTAATCTCAGGCCTTCCTTGTCTTCCCATTGCCTAGAGTTGCACAAGGGATATGTTTCATAGGGAAATGGGAAGGCTGACTTGTGGACATCGCTTTAGTACTCAGGAGATAGTGGAGCCCACATGTGACTAGCAAGCCCCTTCACATGGCTTATTTTGATTTCATGGATGCTATAGTTGCTTGCAGTCAAATTTTTCAAATTAAGTTGACTTAGCCTAGATTGTTTGTTAATTAACACATCTGCACGATCAACGAATGGCATTTAAATCTCAATTCGAAGGCAAGTGATTCATTCTAGTTCGAGTGATGGATCCTTAATAGCAGAAAGGACATTGAGCTACCAAATCAAGAGGTTGCATAGCTATTAAAACTTGTTTCAAATTATAATTGAGCATTGAGAAGGACATGAACTACATACTTGGAGAGTTTGTGCTATGGTTTTTAGGCTTGTCTGACATCGAAGCTAGAGTTACTAACCTGGAAAAAACCAGTAAGTGAATTATTACCTTCTAATTAGAATTGTTGATAAATTGTTGTCTCCAAACCTTTATGTCAATTAGGGTTTTCTTGGTTTTTTGTTTCTTTTAAGGTTTGACGTTTACTGAAAGAAATTAGTTCATCCTACACTATTATAATTCCTATCAAACTCTTTGTTGAAGGTTTTATTCTAAGAAACTAGGAACCCTGCTTTATAAAACTATTCAGTTATGGCTCCCAAAGCAAAAGCATCTTCATCAAAAGGGGAAGCCTTTGCTCCCAAAATACCCTTGAGTAAAGACCTTGTTGACCAATTGCCACCCTCAACTAGTGAAAAACCTAAGGGTCAATTTATTTTTTGGGGTTCACAAGTAGTCGAGGGCTTAATTGAAAAAAATAGTTTTATTAGGGATGCCAAACTACCTTGCATTGGGTGGGAATTGTTTTATGGCTAGTTCAAAAATAGAAATTGTGGTATTCCAATTGGTGACCCTTGGAATCTTGACCTAGGGAAATTGATATTGCCTAATGTATATCTAGATATCGATCTATTGAAAGTATAGTTGTGAATTATGACCTAGTTGTAGAGACTGTGAGGCCTTAAGATGGAATTGACATGGTTAGGGTCACCAAGGAAGAGATTAATTGTGTCTTCAAACACACCGAGTGGAATGATGATATACCTAAAATTGATGAAAACCCTCTTAGGGAAGAGTATGATAGAATTAAGATCACATTCATGGTCCATATATTTCCAAGGTACTTAGGAGAAATTGGGGGCCAAAAAGTTACATTGGGAGTTGAGACCATTTCATAAAGAGTCTTTTCTTATTAATTACTGTGTCCCTTATTTCCAAAGGAATTTCTACTCCATTTTCTAGATAATTGGTATAATCCTCTCACTGGAATGCCTATGGCATGGATGTATATGGCAACCCACATTCAACACCCCTAGTATTGCACAACATATGATTATGCAAGGTTTTTGATAGAGAGAATTCATGAGGGTTTGGTAAAATTGAAGAGGGGTGCAAATGGAGTAAAGTTTAGCTGGTACTCATTATTAATGCACATTTTTTTGTTTAAAGGTGCACCTTACTTTGGGTAGAATATGACATTGGATAGCACAGAAGGTATTTTGGAGCTGCCTGTTTAGTGTTGGACTAATGTCATGGATAAGGATGGATTTTTTTTTTATTGTGTGATATTTGAGAACTTTTTTGATTTAATGTTGAGAAGATCCCTTGTAATGAATATGCTTAGAATTCCCAAGGCCCTACATGACTTCTTAAGACCCAAAGATATGAGGTTGGAGCTAGGGGTTGATCATAATTGGGGAGATGTTATCCCATACCCTGCATATACTATTTTAGAGTGTATGGTGCCACTGTATCACCTCACATACTGCCAAAATGTGTGCTAGAGAGAATTGGTTCCCTTGAAGTAATATGACAATTGGGAAGTGTGGAAAACAACCACTTGTTGGATCAAGGAAAAGGAAAATTTTCCCCTCATATGCATGCTTCTCTGATTTTGTAATGACGAAGGGAGGTAGGAATAAGATAAATGATATACTTAAAACTTTTGAGATGAAAAGAGTGGGGGAAAAGGAATATTATGATCCTAAAGGCTTCATAGCTTGGTTAAAATTGAGAAATCGGATTTCCAAATTTGAGCACATTTTCTAGTACCCTAAGGATGTGATAAGTAATATATTTGATTTTGTGGAGAAAGATGGTAGAAAATAAAAATGGATTTCTTTTTAAAAAAATGCAAAGGAAGGTAAGGGAGAGGGACCCTAAATTTACTGTTTTTGCAAAAATCCCAAATATGATGCAAAAAATGGAATATGTCCTCTGAAAATTTGAAAGAGTGGTGGGCCATATTAAGGGGACAAGATGATTATAGATAAGGGAAAGACCCCATAGAAGAAAAACTGGGTGGGGGAGAAATCCCTTTTATGGAAGAAAAACCTACATCTTAGCCTCTTGAGGAACGGAAAATAAAGTTCTTCATAAGAAGAAAGAACAAGGAAAAAAAGATGATGCAATTGTTGCTCCCTCTTAATAAGAGGAACAAAGACCTCTTTCCCCAATGCCACAAATTCCACCACCATCTCCTCCAAGATCATTTGGGCCTCAAATTATGGATGTTGATGCCCCATCACGGCATGCCTTACCACCAAAAGAGCTACCATTGAAGAAGTAGATGGTTGAAGCAATCGGCTTGATGGATTATAATGTTGATGAGTATAATCAAGAAATTTGGGTATGAGAGTAGGAATGAAATAGGGAATTCCTCCTACACCAATAAAAATGGTGCCACAACAATTGGGTATGAGGCTAAGTAAGACTAACCTCACTAGGCTTAATGACAAGGATGATATCAAGGTGGAAGCATGCATGAGATTCATGGATGATTGATTTATAGGATCTCAAACTTTCATGGAATTTTCCTATAGGGCCAAGAAGGATAAATATGTCAGAAATCTAGCCAAGAAAAAAATTCTTCACCTAGAGTTACCCGATGCCACCATTAAAGCACAGGTCTTGAATGAAATGAGAGGTAAGTTGTAGGGGATGACTGCAAAAGAGTGTAGAAGGTTGGTAAGAAATAGTGGTATTTTATTGTTACTAGAATGGGATTTGGGTTCTACTATTGGCTTTGATACAATAAAAATATGAGATAGACCTCTCTACAATTCAAAATAAGAGGCTATAATTACACTACAAGGATCTACTTTCAATGAGTAGTGGGATGCATTAGCTATTTGGTATCTAGCCAATTAAATAATGCAAACCCTAATCCAAAGTTAATGCAAGATAGATCTAGGATGATGATGCACTCCAAATTAGAAAAATAAATGTTCTAAATATAGGTTCACCAAAATGTAAGATAGAAAATTGTTGTCACTAGGGTTTAGGACATAGGACAACAATCTTCTATACTCTACATTTATGGAAACCCTAGAGATCTCAATACAATGAAGAAAGGGGAAAGAGATTTGATAATAGGGTTGTCCTAGGGTCTGATTATAAACTAATGAGGGGTTCATCACCAAGCTAGGCCTTGGAAATACTGATGAAATGTAAGATCTAATGTTTAAACCTAGTGATGCATGGAACTTGAAAGAATGGCCTAGAAATACATATAAATCATAAAAAAAGGTTGTAAAATTAGAAGTGTGTACTTGGAAACCTGTAGAGGTTTGAATGAGTTCTGAAAATGTTGAAAACACTATTTTAATGTTGATTGGAACTCATGCTACTCCGGGTGATTTAGTCCCAGACTGTATTTTTTGCACCAAAATTGGAATCTAACAATGTTGATTCTAAATCTCTAGAAACCCTAAAAATTAGATGTACTGGGAATCATATGCCCAAGGTGGTGTATCAGTCCAAGTGCACTCTTTTTGAAGGTTAAGGTCTGATTTTTCTCTCCATCTCTTCTCTTTCTGCCACTATTTTTTTTTGGATTTGAAACCTTGATTTTAGACCTATAGATGACTTTTTGTGAAGATAGCAATCTGGGAAAAAAGGGGACAATTCTAACAACTTTCTCCAAGCTTGTAATCTAATCTTTAAGGGTCTTCAAGCTCCAAGACACCTAGATCTATAATTGCACGTGTAGAGAGGGAAAAAATTATTAATTTGTTAGTAAATGGTGATTTTACATGGTCAAAGGGTATGTGCAGGATCATCATGGAAAAAGTAGGCCCTTAAGTGGTAATGAAAATTCAAAAAAATCAAAGTTAGGAAATTTGATGTAAAAATTTGAATAAGTTATCTATATTATTTCAAAAATGTGTAAGAATAGAATCTATGGAAAATTGAATGTAGTCTCTAAACTACTAGGATTTTTTTAATAAAAAAAATCTATTTGGTGAAAATTTAAAATTTCGTATGGGGCCCTAGCTCGGTTGGCTAAGTAATTCCGTTGCGGCTCTGCTGGTCACGAGTTCTAGTCTCCCCCGTCCCATGGTACCAGAGGGCATGTCGCGCCAGACCGCCGGTCCGTTAAAAGTTTACGGTGCACTGCGGTTTATAGGGGGTCGTGCTACCCGATTCCTGCATCTAAAAAAATTAAAATTTCAATGCAGTAGTATTAAATTTCGGGAAAAATAAGAAGTGTTTGTCGACAACCCTAACCACAATAAAATGATGATATTTTTTTGTAATATTTTATATATAAGTAGAGGACTCAAGTCTAAATGTGATGTATATTTTTTTGTAATTTTTTTTCCAAGTAAATAATTAATTATGAATTTTTTATTACAACTTTTAAAAAATATAAAAACTTGTATGCTTGACCACCTTAACTTGGTGAAAACTTCATGAATTTTTTTTTTCTAATCCTATAGTATGCGAAGCATAGAATTTGATGCATGTTTCAGATTCAAAAAATGTGATACCTTTTGAAAACAATAGATGTTTTTCAATCAACCTATCAATCAAGACTTTACCCATAATTGTAATAAAAAATGAATAATAATTATTTATTAAATTAAAAGCATAATTTATATTGGTGGAAAACTGAGAATCTCTTTTACAAACCTTTTTGTTTCATCAATTTTGGCTAAAAAAAAACCGTCAACCACATGGGTGAAGTCTAGAAAAGCAAGGTATGCTGTTAAACACGTTTTTTGTGTTGACTTCTTAGGATTGGCATGTCCTAGCCAAATTACAAAGAAAGGTCAAGGCTAATCCCTAGGCAGTAAAATTTGTGTCAGAAATATCGAATATCTGATTTGTTTTATATATGATTTTAAAAAATGGGTATGTGCAGGATCATCATGGAAAACACAAGCCCTTAAGTGGCAAAAAATTTAGAAAAATCAATTTGACAACTTGATGTAAAAATTTGAATAAGTTATCTATATTATTTCAAAAATATGTAAGAATAGAATATGTAGCAAGTTGAATGTAGTTTCTAAACTAATAGGTTTATTTATTTTTTTAAATCTATTTTGTGAAAATTTGAAATTTCAATGTACTAGTACTTAAATTTTAGGGAAAAAATAAGAAGTAGGTGTTTGTCTGACCACCCTAACAACAATAAAATGATAATATTTTTTTAATAATATTTTAGATATAAGTAGAGGACTCATGTCCGAATGTGATACATATTTTTATAATTTTTTCCAAGTAAATAATTAATTATAAATTTTCTATTACAACATTTAAAAAATATAAAAAACTTGTATGTCTGACCACCTTAACTTGGTCAAAACTTTATGAAATTCATTTTTTTTTAATCCTATAGTATGTGAAGCATAGAATGTTGCACATGTTTTAGATTCAAAAAATGTGATACCGTTTGAAAGCTATAGATGTTTTTCAATCATTCTATCAATTAGGACTTTAGTCGTAATTCAAATAGAAAATGAATAATAATTATTTATTAAATTCAAAGTAAAAAATAATTTATATTGGTGGAAAGCTGAGAATCTCCTTTAAAAACCCTTTTCATTTCATCAATTTTGGGTAAAAAAAATGTTGTCGGTCACATACCCTACACATACCCATCATATCACCACTTTTTGGCCCATCATGATCCTACACATACCCAAATGCAATAAATAGATACCCAAATGCAATAAATAGTTTATAGTTTATTTTATATATATAGTTTATAATTTAATATATAATATTTAAATATATTATTTCTATATTTTAGTTAATGTATAAATATTTAAATATATATATATGTATATGTATATATATGTATATATATATGTATATGTATATATATATATATGTATATGTATATATATATATGTATATGTATATATATATGTATATGTATATATATATGTGTATATATATATATATTAGTAGTAGAAGTAAGTGTAGACACGTGAAATTAGCATCATATTCATTCAATCATCAAATAAATTAAATTCAGATTCATTTACTCATCAGGGATTTAAATAAACCAAAATTTATTTAATTGAAATACCAAATGCATATTTCTCCCTCTTGATTTAAATAAATCAAAATATTTAAGTCAAAATGGTGAAAATCACCTAAACATCATCTAAGCTAATCTAATCCTGATTAGCCTAACCTAACCACCCATCACATCCTCTAGCTTTTCCCACTTGCACCAATAAATCAATTTATTGATTTATTAAAATCAACATTTTTCATCAACATGGCATCTTTGAGGAATATTCCCTCAAGTTTGAATTCAAAATCAAGTGGACATGTACATCCAACAAAGCAATTAATGTCTCTTACATGTTCCTTGCACAAGTCAAGCTCAACATTTAACTTTCAATTTCAAATTTGAATCTCCCCCTCTTTGGAACATTGACCAAAATGTGCTCATTCCTCATCCTATCACAAGTTGACAAGGGGCCTCATCTCATTGGTCCAATCTTTATCCCACATTTCTCCCTCTTGAGCACTCTTAGCACTTGAAAATCTATAAATCAAAGGCTTCATTCTTCATCAAATCCTCCACAATCCATGCAAAGTTACTCTCTTCAATTTGAGAGGTAATTTTTCCCAGTCATCATATTGATCATCAATATATCATCAACATAACTTGGAGCTTAGCAATGGATTGGGAAAGGTCTTCTTTCCATAGAAGCACCAATCCAATATGGGATAAAGTTTTGATCATGTTTTATATGCTTGCAATTAGCTATTCTTGTTCTATTTAGTTTTGCATATTTTATCATGGTTAAGTATCTCATATGGATATTGAATTTCATATGTTTCAAATAAATAACATGATATTATTATGTTAAGATTTAAACATGTTGTAGATTTAGCCTCCACATTATGGCGCTAGAAGGAGAGATTGAACAACCCTCCACATTTGCAGCACTAAAGAAAGGCCTTCAATAGGATAATTTCTTCCAACGTAGACCTTGTCATTTACATGTTTTGGGACATTTTTGTCATGTTTCACTTAACTTGAAAGACTAAACCTTTCCCATCATTTCTCCATACTGTTACTTCTCATTTGTATACACTATTACATGTTTATTGCATTCAAAAGCTTTGAAATTACTAAATTCTATCTTTTAGTTGTTGAGTTGGGATTGTGACAAGTTAGATGAAGGAAAATGATAAAATTCCTATGGTTAGAAGTTTAATGTTTATTGTCTACACTTGGTTCTAAGGAAACCTTAACCTCAAACATTTTTTTTAACCTATGAGGCTTTTTGGCTTCTACTAGTATTTCATTTGCATCTTCTAAATCTTGGACAACATTAACTTTTAAACTTAGGTTTGCATCTGTAGACATATCCACAACAGTTTTCACATCTGCTCCAAAATGATTCTTAGTATCACACCTTTTTAATCTACGCTGACTTTTATTTTTACTTGGGATGTCATCCACTTCTTTGATACAAAGAGAATCTTCTGAAAGTTATGTTATATTGCTACAAATCATTTCACCTACTCATCAGTAAAGGCATACCATTCACATGCATATATTCCTCCAAATAGTGGATTGATAGGATGTCGATCTAAACATTAGATTAGATTCATTCTACTATTTTCAAAATATGAATGTCTATCTCTAAGAAGACTTTATTATCTGGAAGGACTAGATACAGTATTTTGATAATAACACTAGTTGAATGCACTTCAATATGCTAGAACATTTGGTGGAGATGCCCATGTCTGACATATGTTTGATGACAGATTTGAACTTTTCGTTGTGTGCGATTACTTACTATTTTTTACGTTCAATCCTTACAATCATCGACATCCATATGTCTTCAGATTCTTGTCCATTTTTTGTGCAATCCTGTATGCTTCCACAGGTCTAGATGGTATCTCTTTACACCTAACAAATGTACATTTCCCCCCATTAGACAGACTCATTTTAAACTATACAACATCAGTGAAGTCCTCGACGGTGTTGTCTTCCAAGGTAACGCTTCATTTTTTCTGAACGTTTATGCCTTGGAACGTGGCCTGTACTTTTTCTCAACTAGTCAACTACTACGCGTCCTTCACTTGTGACCTAAAGTTTCTTTAAAGAATTCGTCATAGTTTGACTTGGAGCCTAGCTTGTTGTCAGGCTCACTGACTTAGATGCACATAGTCCTACTTCACCCTCTACATCCACTTTCGGTTCAGAATAAATTTCCCATTGACTATCTTTGTCTGGATGGTCATGTGTTAGAGGTTGCTTTGTAGCCTTGTTTACCAAAGAAAATGTATGGTATATTGGTTCTTTACACAGAAAAGTGACCTTCACCCATTGCCGATTTTGGTCAAATTCATCAGCAGATGCCATGACAACATTACCATCATTGTTGGCAAGATGTAAGTTGGGATTAGCCTTACAAAATACATTCACGAGGTTTTTCTCTACCTATAAAGGAGCTGGAATGTTAGGACCACTCCCAGAAGGATCTTTAGCATGTTGTTGCTGATCAGGGTTTTGGTGGCATGGTTTAGACAGTTTAGTCATCTTGAGATGACAACAAACATGCTACACAATAGACGACCAAGAACTCATAATAGAAGAAGTTAAGAAAATAGAAGCCATAATATTCCAGCTGTGCGCACCACTCTTCAAATTGCTCGATATTTACTTCACACATTAAATGTGCCTTTGATGAAAGCATCAAGTCAACTAAGTTCAATGTCTTGTTAAGGCATCTTGTCAAACAATTTAGTTGCTTCAATTGATACAACCTATCGCTCATTATTTGTGGGCCATCTAAGCCCTCGACATCCTCCATGTGTGATGTATACATTCACACCTTCTCACCCATTTGTGTCTCTGTTTAAAATTTTCAAGGTGGTTGTTGCCTAATGGATAGATTGGTAACTGATTGCGGTTAAGAAGACGCCTCTAAAGTCGCCTAGCTTCCTTTCCTTCACTTGCACACTATCTCTTGAAAGTTCATTTGGTCTTTATTATGTGCATATCTGGAATGGGCCTTGAATATCTTCTTTATTATGCATACATACACCTTTTAAATGTGCCTAGTCTATACTACCGCCTTAAATATTGACAATCTACTTTACACGGACCTAAACACATTTATTACAATTGTCTATCCTTTACACTTGACAGGTTGCATTTGCTTTAAAGATTTAAAAGCCTTGGCAGATGCAATTGATCATTTAGCCATATTTGGCTTTTAGGAATGACTTTAGTAACCAATTGGGTGCATTTTTAAAAATTCTCTCAAGCTCTATTATCACATTATGATAGTCAAGATTTGAAATTGGGAGGGTGTTTTTGAAAATTGTAGTCCTTAGGGTTGACAAAATTTATGAGCTTTCAAAATTTATTACATCATTGTGATTATTTTGAAATAGTCAACATTTAGGATTATGAGGGTGCGTTTAAAAGATTTATGGTTGATTTATGGGCTTAATAACTTTAGTCAATATCAAGTGTGAAGGAAGGGGTCTAAAAAATTTGATGGTTTTTATCTTTAAATGAACTTTTGATGCAAAATCTTAGTTTATGGGGATTAAATTATCAACAAGAGAAAGTTTTTAGAAAACCTTCTAGTTTTATATTTGTTGTTAAAAGTCTAAGGAAAGCATGATTCACTTATGAATGTCTCTTTCTATTCAAATAATTTTTCCTTACAAATTTGGATCATGTTATTATTTGAAGTTAATCAAAATGAATTTACTCCTCACATAATTGTCTTTCTAATGGAATAGGAAAAGGTACAAGGAAAATGAAGAAGAGAGGCTAACGAAGGACAACAAAAGAAAAGAAAAGAAGGAAGGAAAACGAAGCATGAAGATGATATTTTGAAAGATCAAAGTGTTTTTAAACACTTTAAGTGTTTTTTTAAACACTTTAAGTGTTTTTTTAAACACTTTAAGTGTTTGTTTAAACACTTCTTCAAGAAATTGTCATCTTTTCTTTCTTAGAACACTAATGTCATTTGGGTTTAAAAAGAATCTTTCAATTTCTTCTTGTAAAGGCTAAAATGAACATTAGGAATGTAACTTACTAGATTTTGTTTCTTGGATTAACAATTGAACAAATTATCTCTCAGTCATCTTTTGGTGCTTAAAAAGAACTCACATTTTCTTTGTGGATTTAAAAAGAACAAGTGCAACTTTGTTTTTCGTGAAGGCTTACTTAAAGTAAAGGCATTGAAAAAGGATGTATGTGCTTCTCTCGCACTTTATAGTGATCTTGAGAATCAAAAGGCTTTTTTCACGACTTTAGGTTAAGACAAAACAATCACCTCCACACTTTGATTTGGGTTTAAAATTGAACAAGATCTTGTGTGAGTGTGATTGGGGGCATTATCGAGTATATTCTCTCTCTTTGTTGCCATCAAAGATTGATTGAGTTACATATTTTGTGTTTACTTGCTTTTGTTTATCCTAGAGGGCATGCCTTGGGGAAAAAGTACTCACCCAAGGGAACGACTCAACCGGTAACACTCTAAAGCCAAGAGTATTTCTAGCCAGGATATAAATGTGGGTATTGGAAGAAACGCCAATATCATGTAGTTGATTCCAATGAGATGGATCTGAAAGGGGACTCTCACCATATGGGTCAATCTCCACGAATGAAAATTATGAACTAGAACCCTTGTTTGTAGCAACCAACAAGTCCATCCAACAAGTTTATCAAAGTGGTGGATTGGAACTTAGATTCCAAGAAGTTACTTGCCATGTCTGATCTTGGTTAAAGTATAGAGGTTAATACTTCATTCTTAACATACCTTTATACTCTCTCCTTGGTTGCATGTAAAATAATCTCTCCTACTACGAAAGGCATGAGGCAAGCCCACTAAAAAAAATGTACCAATTGAGCTAAGATGTTATATTGCTTGTGAGTCATTTTGAAAACACAGTGCTTTGATTGAAAAGATTGAAAACAAACATTCAACATGTGCATCAAATCTCAAACTCTTTAGGAGAAGCAAATATCCTTGAACAAATTCACATGTTATTGCTTTCCCTTGGGATTCATATCCTTAGAGGCTTCTAAGCATTTGGATTTCATCTCAATTTTCTCCTACTAAGGTCAACAATAGGTAACTCTTGCCTTAAATTTCCTTGGTTTCCACATGATACACTTTGTAGGATAAGGGGAAAGATGAGACATTAGACATCTAGATTCAAAATATAATCAAGAGTGTGTTTGTGGTAAAAAGAATGCATTAAGCAAATATTGAATCAATTGGACCCCACACATATGCTTGGCATTTTTTGGTCATGCATTGGTCTTCTGATTTTGAATTACTCTTAGAGAAAGGCATGTTCTTCACTATCTGGGTCTCGAAAATAAGTCCTTCCTAGATTAATTTAGGATCAAGTCAAACTCTTCATCCATTCCAAACATCTATCAAAACCCATCCCACCAAACAACTTTAGAGCTTTGGAAACATCATTCTAGACTTGGGTAAATCATCAAAATCAAAATCAACTTGTTTAGTTAGGTGTATGGGAATGCATCCTTTCTCATACATTTAATTGAATTAGCACCCCTTTGAACAAGTTTATCATAAATATCACATCCAACATCTTAGGGTTTACAAGTTCATTATCAAATAAAACAAATAAAAATCAAACCCTAAGTCTAGCATTGATCCAAAGTCCCTAAACGTTCAACACTCATATCATTTCCCCTTTTTCATCCTTCATCTCGTCATTGGTCCTAAGAACCTTAGAGGTCACTTTTGCAACAAGGTCAAAATGCAAGAGGAACATGCAATATAAAATTGATCCATACATCATGAGTAATCCAAATCAATTGAACTTTCAAAGCCTTACATTGCCGATTGATTATCAAAACTCAGATTTATACAATCCATACATGGGATCATTACCTTCTAAAAATTTCAATGGTACAACAAGTGTGAGTGTTCCAAAATCAAAGATTGGAACACATTTCTCGATGGTAGATCTAAATTCAAACCTACAAATCCATCAACCAAACACCCAATGCATGAGCCTGCAAATGAACAACGTCATCCCACCAAATCCCTACATGCCAAATGAGAATGTACCGAGTAGAAGTTTTCCAAACATGAATCCGGAATTTTTTTGGATAAATATGTTTGAAAATCATACGAATATTGTTCAAAATCCAAACAAGATGTTAATGACTCCAAGTCAAGGTAACACCATGCAAAATCAAATTTACCTAAATCAAGGCAATGTGATTCCCAACATCAACAATGTTCAATTTCAACCTATCATGCCAAATTTGAGTGTCATCCCAAATCAAAACATTGTCCAAAATCAATTTTTCAATGATCCCATTTAAAAACCACAAGTATGCATGCCAAATTTTCTCGAACAAAAACCAAATCAACTATATCAAGGGATTCAAGATCGAAATCAAGATCAAATTGCTACACTTACCAAAATAGTTGAGTCATTGCACCAAGAGACATCTCCACCACCATTACCCATATCAACATCATTCCTTGATTTAGGGCTTCCCCTTTACCTAGCACCAATCACTCCATCCAAATCAATCCACCTAACACCAATCAAGTCATCACATCGAATCCTTTGAATATACCATTGACATCGCAACACCAGATGGTATCTAATCAAATGACAACATCAATCATGACAAATCAAATAATGGTCTCCCAAGGGCCTATCACCTTGGTCATTCTAACCATCCCTACCACTTCGATCATTCCAACCACCACTATCATGCCCATCAAATCTCAAACCCTCACAATCACTCCAAGCATATCTCAACCACTTATCACTACATCCAACACAATTCTGAATCTGCCACCACTACCAAACACATCAAGAAAATATAACATTGCGCTAAAACCTCACTAGGCCTACCAAAAGGCCATCCAACAATATCTAGCCACACAACAAGAAACACAAGCTCAACAAGTGCAAAAAGCCTCTCAAGCTGCCCAAGCGTCTCAAGCTACCCAACAAACACAAGCACAAACACGAAAAATGATAACTATTAGGGATAATGATGAACATTCAACCACTGGTGATAGTATTGACAATCTCCCCACCACAATTGCTGAAAGCAATGATCAAGATCTATCCATCAAAGAGCACATTGAATATTTTTCTATCTCGTCCGAAGATCAAATCAACATATGCCAAGAGTCACTTTTCAATCATGATCAAAATCCATCAATCAACAATGATCCAATTCAAGAAATGTCAACATCATTTGACCCTATGGTTGAAGACATTGGAAATCCCTACACCACAATTGTTGAAAACAATGATCAAGATCTCTCCATTGATGAGCACCTTGAAGAAGTTTCCACCCCATCTGATGATCAACTCACCATACATCAAGAGCCACTTTTTAGTGATCTATTTCAAGGAGTGTTAGGATTATTTCATCCTATTGACATAATGCACTATCTATTGACCTATGATCATGTTCAAAATGTCTACATTTCCTTATGAGTTAGAGGACATATCTCAAGAATTTATCCCAAAGCATGATCAACATCTTTCACTAAGGTCTAGCAATGGTCCTTCCCGAGACATGTTGACCCCATTCGACCTCATGGTTACAAATATTGAAGGAACCCTGAACTCGACACTTGAGGATATTGAACCACTTACCATGCCTAATGATGACATCCAAGAACCCTTTGTAAGAAATCCATCCTTTGAAACTGACCCATGTCAAGAACTTGATCCAAAGTATGTCAAAAGTAAGTCCAAAATTAACCAAGATTAGGAATTTGTATCTTCAAGATACTACAATAATCTAATGGACACTCTCCTATCTATGAAAGATGATCATATCCATGTAGCACATACTCCTCCATCTACCCATTAGATGATTTCTTTGGATGGACACGTAGATGATCATCATCTTAAACATGATTCTATTACACAAAAAGAGCAGAATATCAATTCCTATAGTCAAACTGAGTTTTCAACATTAGGATTAGATATATCCCAAATTTAAACTAAGGACAACATGTATGAAGATATTGAACATTATCCACTCAAGGAAACCAATCAAATAGAACAGGATATTTTGAGGTCAATAGAGCAAAAAATTCCAATTTAATATCATCTACAATGGTCATGGATCAAAGAATGCATTATGAACAAGAGCTCTTAAAACAAGCAAAATCAAAGCATGAAGGTACTACTACAACAATACTGGGGGAAAATTCATCTCAAGCAAACGTCAAAATAGAAAGCATGAAGAATCCTTATGATGAAAACGATGTTAATACTACAACCAACCACATCGTGAATCTTCATCCAATCATCACCCCATCCATGAATTGGGACCAACGTCAAAAGAAATAATTGAATCGAATTACGAATAACATTATCAAAAAAAAGAAGCTAGAAAGCATAACAGAGAAATCAAATATAAATGGATACCAAAGAATACAAAGAAAGATCATCCCTATCAAACACCATTAGTCAAAGAAACTATGGGGAAAAATAAAAAAGGGAAAAGTATCCATAAAAGACATCCACAAAAGAAAAATAAAGATTTTCAAGCAACGTACAAAGTATATCAAGCAGTTGGTCCTAGTTCTCACATTGACCATGTATTGGCAATGACCCTTCATCATAAGGATTCTGAAGGCACTCTATCACAGTGTGTGCATAAAGACAAAGTTAACCCCAATATCAATAAAGCAGATCAAGAATCTCAAAAGTGGCATTCAAGTGCACGTATCTTAGAAAAGAAACTTCTTCAGGTAGGATACCTATGGCACATTATGATAGAAGCATCTACATCCACCCCACTAGGTGGCTCAACATGAATCTTTTAGAAAAACTAAAAAATATATATATATGAAAATCCAAAAAAAAAAAATCAGAAAAAGGATTGAAAAAAGTAAAGAAAAAAAAATGTCCTCTGGTGAAAACTACATGTGTGGTTCTTTGGACAGGTACCATGATGAAAACTTGGAAAACAGGCATCATGTGTAAGAATTGAGAATCTATGTGTGCCAGTTCAGGTGAAAGCATCTCATCCCATCCATAATAAAATTCATCATTCCATCCCATCCATAAAGAAGCCAGCATTCCATCTATCTTAACCATAATAAATCCATTCATCCATGAACCATTTATCCAATCCATTTTCATCTATTTGCATCCATCACCCAAGTTATCTTTATCTTGATTAAATTTTGGGGAACACTTTACACTTGCTTATGGTAAACATTTTGACATGGGTCGTTTTCATTGATCCTATCCTACCCAGTGTTATATGAGCCATGAAGCATTATCCAATGAGCATTCCTCCATTCAAACACCTTATCTCATCACAAGATAATCTTTTCCATCCTTTCCATGCTTTCCATATCCATCCATCCATACACTTATCTGAGCATCCACCCATCACACTCCATACATTGATAGACATTGGGGGAAAATATTTACATCTTGCTTCAAGAGAAAATATTAATCTATATCCTCCAACTTATGTTGTGATCTGAACATTGACAAACATGAAATCAAATTGGTCAAGCATCTATAATCCAAAAATCCAAATCACTAGCCCCTGGCATATTTTGGCAAGAAAATGTTCATTATCAAGCTTCATCTTTCATCAAAAATCAATCCAAGTAATCACTATCAATTTCATCTAAGTTGCACTTCAAACGTCACATCAAATCATCCAAACCATCTTTTTGTTTAAACCAAGATTCAAAATCTTGATCGGTCAAATCCAATAAAAAAAATATCATCTTGGGATATCCTTCTTGATCATTGTGTTGCTTAACACTATCCTTGCATTGTTGTACATCCTAAACAATGTTATCATCATCAATCTTTGCATTTTTGTGCATCCTCAACAATGTTATCGTCATCAATCCTAATCAATCAAATCCTTGCATTGTTGTGTATCCTCAACAATGTTATCATCATCATCAATCCATTGATTTGATCAGTCAACCTTAGCTTGGTCTTCAACAAAGTCCCAAACAAAGAACTGATATTGTCACACATGTCCATATCCAAATCATCAAAATCGTGTAAAAAATCCAAAAACATCCAAAAAATAAAAAAAATACAAAAACATCCAAAATCCAAAAAAACATTCAAAAAATAGAAAAACATCAAAAACATGGAATCTGAACTACATCGTCTCTGAGTTTAAGCATAGGAAAGGCTAATCTTTGATCAGCCCCTGAGACATCAAAATCCAAAAACATTTAAAAACACACAAAATCCAAAAACATCCATAAAATCTCAGAAAATCCAAAAACATTTGAAAAATCCAAAAACCCAAAAATAGCCTCAAAACATTCCAAAAACGTCAAAACCATCCAAATATTTGAAAAAATCCATCAGTCCCATTTCACTTTCATCCACAATAATCAATCATCCATAATAAATTGATTGTCACCTTCATCCTTTGGCAAAAAAAAAGAAACAATCACACCAATTTGCAAAAGCAAAGCTTCAATCGTAAAATAAAAATTGAAGCAACAAATCATTAAACACAAAATCAAACTCTTGATCAATTGCAAACATGGAAATCAACTTTATATCAACAACCTATCAATCAACTTATCAAACCATCATCATCCTATACAATGCATGTCCTAGGATATATTGTTCCGACAATGGGCATTATTTTGGATATCACTTGGATTCTTATCCTATCAAAACACATCCCTTTGGCTCAAGGTATGAAGAAAATTGGCTTGTTTGCGCACTTGATCTTTTCTTTTGATTTATCTTATTGCGCTCATTCTAAGGACCTCTCGATGATATTTGAACAAAGGATTTAGAGAGATAGGAATGGGGCAATGATCATTATCATTTTATCTGTTGTGCTTGTTGGACGTTCTTGTAAAATAACTTGGAAAATACTTGCTTTGTTAGGTATGTCCTAGCAAGGTTTTTGTATGTCAAGTGTGAACAAGAATACTCCTATCTATTTGTCAAGTCAAAGTCCATTGCACTAGGTGCAATGCCATCCTAGTTCTTTATACCTTGATGCATCATACCTACGTGTGTAATCAAACATAAGGTAAGTAGCCCTTTTAAAATCCCAATCCTTGATAAGAAAATCATCATCATCAATTTCTCATCATCATCTCTCATAAATTTGGCTTGTTGGATCCTCTTGTCATCATCTCATTTCTTCTTTCTTCTCTCCGTGCTAACATAACATCACCAATGCATCCATCATGCATCCATCTTGCATCCACAAATCGTCAGCATGCCACATATCATTCATATCATACATAATAGGAAACATCGATCATTTCACATGCATTGCATTTGCATTATCATCATAATATAGATCTGTTAGTCTAAGCATCTCATAAATCACATATTTGCATAAAACATCCATTGCATAATCATAGCATATCACATCATCCATCTCATCCATGATCACATCATATAATCACTTTAAGTTGTTTAGGACAATATAGATTGGTTATTCTAAGCATCTTAAAAACATCTCATTTGCATCATCATCCATAACCATCCATTTTGAACCTCTTTATCGTGAGATCGACCATCAAATTGAATCTTTTCACTTGATCTCTCGAGGGGGAAATGTACTAGCGTACTTTCCACTAGGGCATCCAAAAAAATAAGAAATTTTTTGAATTTTGATCATGGCAAGTTTATTCTTTGAACCAACACAACAAGTACATTGCTTCAAAGAGGGGCAAAATGTAGACACGTGAAATTAGAATTGTACACTTAATTAGCATCATATTCATTCAATCATCAAATAAATTAAATTCAGATTCATTTACTCATCAGATAAATCAAATTAATTAATTCATTCCTAAGGTTATCCATCTAAATTAACTTTGTTTAATTTAGGTCTCACATCACCCTTTTAATTAAATAAACCAAACTTTATTTAATTGAAATACCAAATGCATATTTCTCCCTCTTGATTTAAATAAATCAAAATATTTAAGTCAAAAGGGTCAAAATCACCTAAACATCATCTAAGCTAATCTAATCTTGATTAGCCTAACCTAACCACCCATCACATCCTCTAGCTTTTCCCACTTGCACCAATAAATCAATTTATTGATTTATTAAAATCAACATTTTTCATCAACATGGCATCTTTGAGGAATATTCCCTCAAGTTTGAATTCAAAATCAAGTGGACATGTACATCCAACAAAGCAATTAATGTCTCTTACATGTCCCTTGCACAATTCAAACTCAGCATTTAACTCTCAATTTCAAATTTGAATCTCCCCCTCTTTGGAACATTGACCAAAATGTGCTCATTCCTCATCCTATCACAAGTTGACAAGGGGCCTCATCTCATTGGTCCAATCTTTATCCCACATTGCTCCCTCTTGAGCACTCTTAGCACTTGAAAATCTATAAATCAAAGGCTTCATTCTTCATCAAATCCTCCACAATCCATGCAAAGTTACTCTCTTCAATTTGAAAGCTAATTTTTCCCATTCATCATCTTGACCATCAATATATCATCAACATAAATTGGAGCTTAGCAAAGGATTGGGAAAGGGCTTCTTTGCATAGAAGCACCAATCCAATATGGGATAAAGTTTTGATCATGTTTTATATGTTTGCAATTAACTTATCTTGTTCTATTTAGTTTTGCATATTTTATCATAGTTAAGTATCTCATAGGGATGTTGAATTTCATATGTTTCAAATAACTAACATGATATTATTTTGTTAAGATTTAAACATTTTTCAGATTTAACCTCCACAATAAGATACATGATTCAAATAATACCACTCTTGAAAATGGCAGAGCGTTGACCTAGGCAGGACTTTCAGAGACACCATGGCTACCAATATGATGAGAGGTAGCAACCTCAATGGCCTTTCAATAGGAGGGGGAGAAATTTTCAAAGTCACAAATGAAAGGAATCACACCAGGTATGACAGGCTCTGGCTAACTAGAATGGTTAAAATGAGGACAATAGAGTGGGTGGTCGTAAAACTGGGTAGGCGTTGGAAACTGAAGGGAGATTTTAGTCAATCTACTCAAATGGGTGAGTGGATTTCAAGCAGTTGGAAGGGAAGTTTTGGCAACCAAAGATTCCATCAGAGAAAGGGGAATCTATCCAGGTAATGAAAAATTTCCTTCATACTACTATGTTTACCCTTCTAGCTAGTTGAAAATAGTGAATGGAATGACTCTGTGAGTGTCTTTAAAGTACAAGCCTTTTTTATGAGGTTGGGTGGGAAATGGATTGCCTTCACCAAAGTCAAGGCTTGGTGTGATAAAAACTGGGGTAAAGGCCATGAGATAAAAAAACTAGAGAATGGCTTTTATTTGGTTGTTTTCCAAACAACCCAGGATAAGGAATGGATTCTAAATAGTAGTCCATTTATGATGGAAGGCAGGGGCTGGTTTATTCTTAACTAGTCCCCAAAATTTTACCCCAGTATGGTGAAGATTGAGGAGTGCCTATTTGGATATGTTTGAAGAATCTCCCTTAGGAATATTGGGATCAAGAAACCCTAAAAAATATTGGCAACAAACTTGGTGTTTTTGTGAAGTTAGAGGTGGCAGTGGAAAAATTGGATTGCAACATGTTCCTAAGGATTTTCATTTTGAGATAGATAATACATCCTCTACCTAAAATGATGGAGTTAAAGTTAGGGGAGGGTTTATGGCATAAAAAGTTGGAGGTAGAGGAGGTTACAGTCTCCTGTAAAAAATGTTTAGGGAAAGAACACCTTGAGGGTCAATGCTTTTTGGAGATGAAAGGGAAAGGTTGTGCACAAAATATTCCAGTTGAGGAAGTGGTGGCCCTAACAAAAGAAGCCGCTAGAGAATAATGGTGGTCTTCAAAAGAATGGGGATACCTTAAGTGTTTTGAGAAGTATGCTCTTTCTTTGCGTGCTGATGAAAATCTAATCTAGGTTGTTTGTAGGAAAAGTGAAATTGACCTTCTTCATGAAAATGAATTTGGGGAAAGGTCTCAAAAAATGGACTTTGAGGGGTTGTTAAATTGTGATACATTGGGTTCCAGTGAATGCAGAGAGCAAGAAATGTGTGTGGTGACTAGAAAAGGTTGCTTGGGGGATATGGTATGTTTTAGGAATGAAAGTGTTGCCTTGAATGAAAGTGTTGTTTCTTCCCATTTTTTGGAAGAACTATCTAGGGGACCAAATGGTTGTTTAGTGGAAGGAGGTGTTGTTCAGGAGGAGCCAAAACAAGGAAACTCACATTCTCCTCCCATAAAGGAGGTTCCAAATGCCATTCTAAATGGCCATGAAGAAAAACCTGAAGAAGTTCCTCACAAAGTCTCAGGAGTCACTAGACAAGGGCTGGAGGATGCTTCAAAACCTTGTGAGGGTAATAGTCCTGGAGGAAATGATGATATTTTTTTCAAGGATACCCCTATCTCTCCCATTCAGAATCTTGAAAGTGCCTTTGAAGGTGTTAGAGATAGTGGTGAGGTCTTGGAAGATTCAGAATCTGATATGCAATCAGACGAGGAGCTTGGTGGTGAAGATCTATTGGGTTTGCAAGATCATATTGGAATTGTGGAAAAGAGAATTATTAAACAATCTACAAAAAAAAAATAAGGCAAAGGCATGTGAGAAGAAAATGTGTGGTCCTAAAACCAATATGATGTGCCTTGAAATGGTTAAAAATGTTGCTAGCCAAAGCAAATTGAGATCGAGAAAAGGCATAGCCTTTTCCCGATAGCCATGAAAATCCTATCATGGAATGTCCGGGGCTGCACTGTCCTTGACAAAATTTGTTTGATCAAGTGTCATTTTGATCAAAGGCAACCAACTTTGGTTTTGCTACAAGAAACTAAAATCAAGGAACAAGATTTTGGTTTCTTCTCCAAGTGTTTTAGCAAATGAAAGTGTTGTCTCTCTGGAGCATTAGGTGCTTTAGGGGGACTTGGTATTCTTTGGGATGAGGCTCTCGTTGATGTCAAGGTAGAAAGGCAAGAGAGGTGTTGGCAATGGGTGTGTATTGATTCAAAATAGCTAAGAACTAGTTCTTTTATTCTCAATATTTATGGTCCCACAAGCTCAGTTCAAAAAAAATAGCTTTGGCAGGAAATTTCCTCTTTTTTAGATAGTGAGGATGGTAGGGTGTTTCTTCTAGGTGGTGATTTTAATTCCATTTTGAAACCTTCAAACAAGTTTGGGGGTGTTTCTTGGACTAGTCAAAGACAAATGGATTTTAGTGGTTTTGTTGTAAATAATGGTTTGATTTAACTTCCTTTCAGAAATGGGGAGTTTGCCTAAACAAATAGGAGGGGATGCTTTCTTAACATTGCTAAAAAATTGAATTGTTTTTTCCTCGCTGGTGATTGGGTAGCTCACCATTGGTCATGTGAAGCTAAGATTATTACTATAAAAGGGTCTAATCATTATTTGGTAGGGCTAAGAATCCAAGAGGAGGACACTCTGTATCAGTGTCCTTTCAAGTTTGAAGAAATGTGGTTTTAGGTAGAAGGCTTTAAGGAGTTAATGGTTGGGTGGTGGAGAAGTGCTCCTGAAAGGAATGTAAATAAAGCTTTTGTTTTTTTAAGAACCTACAATTTCTTAAAGACACAACTCAAGAGGTGGAATAGGGAATCCTTCAAGAATATCTTTGTAGAAAGACTAAGATTGGAGGAGGATTTGAAGGCTCTTCAATCAAAAGTCATTGAAAGGGGAATGTTGGAAGAATATTTTGAATTGGAAAAGCTTCTAAACAAAGAATATTCTGAAATCTTAGCTCAAGAGGAAGTGTTTTGGAAGCATAAATCACAAGAATGTTGGTTAAAAGAGGGGGATAGAAACACAAAGTTTTTCCACAATTTTATGAAGGTGCATAGAGTGAATAACAAGGTCTTCTGAATCAAGGATGTGGCTAGGAATGTGTTGACTAAAGGGGAGAAAATAAACAAGGAAGCAATAAATTTTTTCTCTAGAATGTGTAAGGAGGAAAATGGTGTGGAAAAAATAGATTGGAAGATCTTAGATAACATTCCTTATGTAGTATCAAAGGCTCAAAATGTCATATTAATGGAGAAGGATTCTTTAAAAGAAGTCAAAAAGGTTGTTTTTAGCTTAGGGGGAGATAAGGCTCCAGGGCTAGATGGCTTCCCTACATATTTCTTCCAAAAATCATGGGATATCTTTTCCCAAGATTTGTGGGAAGTGGTAGAAGAATCCAAAAAAGATGGCTTCATTCTTAAGGATATGAACAACACATTTATAGCCTTAATCCCTAAGGTCAATTTTTAATTCTTTTGAGGTTTATAGACAACTTTCTTTATGCAACATGGTCTATAATGTTATTTCCAAAGTGATTGCAAATAGGCTAAAAAAGGTATTGCATTCAATGATCTTTGTTGAGCAGAGTGGTTTCTCCTCGAATAGGTCTATTTTTGTAGGTGTGATAGTGGTTCATGAGGCCATCCATTCAGTAAGAATGACTAAGTTGTAGAATATGATGGTGAAGCTAGATATCAAAAGGGCCTATGATGAAGTTAACAGGGGTTTTCTTTTGAATTTTCTTGAAAATTTTGGTTTCAACAAAGAATGGATAGCTTGGATCCAGAGTTGTATTTGCACCCCTTGTTTTTTTGTTTTATTGAATGGTAGCCCTCAAGATTTTTTTGAATCCAATAAAGGGATCAAGCAAGGTGTTCCCATTTTTCCTTTCCTCTTTATCATTCTTATTGAATCTTTAGGGAGGTTGATTTCTAAGAAATGAAGTAATGGGTAGTGGAAAGGCATTAAAATTGCTGAGGGTGTTGATCCAATTTCCCACATTTAGTTTGTGGATGATACTTTCTTGATGGGGGAGGCATCCCTTAGAGAAGCTCAAATCATGAAAGAGTCACTTGATAAATACTAGAAAGTTTTTGGCCAATGTATTAATTGGAGAAAGTAAAAAAAAAATCTTTCACACCCCCACTCCTAAATAGTTAGAAATATGTAGGATCTTGGGGATGTGATCAAGGTCCCTTCCAAGTAAGTATTTGGGAATTCCCCTCTTTGGAGGAGCCAATAAGGTTGGATTGTGGAAATATCTAGTGGATAGTTGCTTAAATAGGATGGATGGCTAGAAAATAAAGTGGCTCACCGGAGCTAGTAGAATTCTTATGCTAAAAACTGTTATTTTGGCTATACCAGTGTTCTCCATTCAATGTGTTTGAAAATTGGTAAGAAGATGGTTAGAATTATTGGGCAGCATATGAGGAAGTTATTTTGGAATGGAGCAAATGAACAAGATACATTTCCTTTATTAGCATGGGACAAAATATGTAGAACCAAAGAAAAAGGTGGGGCTTGGTTGAGAGATTGGCATTTGATGAACAAAGCTCTAGGTGCTAAGTTGGTGGAGTATCTATACAAACCCTAATATCTTATGGGTTCAAATATTGAAAGCCAAATATTTGGATACAACAGTTGATCATCAAATTCTCACTATTTGGATTCTGCCTAAAGGCTCTATGATTTGGAACTTCATTGCTTCATGCAAACCTGTTATTACTAATCATGTTACTTGATAGATTGGAAATGTTTTTAATGCCAAGTTTTGGGATGATTCATGGAATGGTTATCCAATTATGCGAGAAGAGGAGGGGCTGCAAGATCTAAGGTATTTTTTTATGCAAAGGTGGGGTGAAAAAGTATGTGATTATTTAGAACTTAAAAGGATACCTTTGGGCCTGAAATGAGGATGAAAGGAGCTATCCTTTGAGAGGCTTTTAGAAAATCAATTGGAAAAAATGAAGGAAAATTTTAGGAGTAGACAAGTTTTACACACAAACATTGAGGAAAAGGTGGTTTGGTGTGGCTCTGTGAATGGGTCCTACTTTGTTAAAATTGGTTATCAACTTTTGGATGCTTTAGAGGGTGAATCTTTCTTGGCAAAGAAGTTGTGTTGGAGAAAAGATTGTTTACCCAAGGCAGGAGCCTTTGCTTGGTTGGTGGTCAAGGGGAGAATCCATTCTAGTGAAAGGAGGAAGAGGCTTGGATTTACTAGTTTGACAAAGTGTGTATTATGTGAAGAGGAAAAAGATTCAATCAACCACTTGCTCCTCCAATGCAAATTTTACCCCAATTGTTGGGATTCTTTAAGATCGAAGCTTGGCTGGTATGGGCCTCTAAAAAATTATTTGAAGGGGGTTTTTGACAACTGGCCAAACCCTATCAGAAAATCCATTCTTTGAAGTGTGTGGGTTGTGAGCCCTTCATTAGTAATATGAGAGTCATGGAAAGAGAGAATCAAGAGGATTTTTGAGGATAAGAAAGAATCCTTGAATAGGATTTTGTGTAGAATTGATCAAGCGATTGTGGAAGTAGTGAGTACAACAACATCACAACTTGAGCAATAGAAGTGTCCTTTTTTGGTGGAGGATAGCAAGTTTCAATGTGCCTAGCCAAGGTTAAAGATAAGGCCTTTGAAGTCAAAGGAGGACATCATTGTGAAGAAGGCAGGGAATGATGTTATAGTTTGGGGAAAATCCCCAGAAGTGTGGCACAAAGAAAATTTTGATTGGGATGCCAAAGGAAATTTAGGCCCTTCTAGAGCTAGAGCAATCATGCATGATAGCATGGGAAATATGATTGCGATTGGGGTGAAGAAGTTAGAAGATAGTTCAAACAATGTTGTAGAAGCAAAGGCTGCTTTATTAGCTATTGGTCTAGCTCGTGCGATGGGGGTAACGAAGCTACACCTCGAGGGGGATTCAATGATAATCACCCAAGCCATAATTAATGGAGGGGCCATTACTTGGCATCTACAGGCCTATATTAGATCAATTTTAAAGGAGTTAGAATTTTTTGATAGTTTCAAAGTTAGTCATATTCATTGAGCTAGCAATGGAGAAGCAGATAGTTTATCCAAGTGGGTTGTCTCCTTTGATACTATAGGGGAAGTACGAGTGGAGGATTTTTGAAAGGAGATATTGGTGGATGGGATGGTTTAAATTATCTCTCTTTGTCAGCGCCTCGAGGCTCTAATTTGTTTATGATGAAGATGGTGTCACCTTAAGTGATGAGTGGTGGATACACAATAAAGTACAACTAGTAAAATGCCTTGGGATTTTAATGTCCTAGGAAGGACCTTAAGAGATTGGTCATGTCGTCAAACTCACCAAGTGGAGTGATTATATGCCTAAAATTCATGAAAAGCCTCTTAGGGAAGAGTATGATAGAATTAAGATCACATTCATGGTCCATATATTGCCAAGGTACTTAGGATAAATTGGGAGTTGAGACCATTTGATAAAGAGCCTTTTCTTGGTAATTACTTTGTCCCTTATTTCTAAAGGACTTTCTACTCCATTTTCTAAATAATTGGTATGATCCTATCATTGGAATGCCCATGGCATGTATGTATATGGAAACCCACATTCAACACCCCTAGTATTGTGCAACATATTACTATGTACGGTTTCTGGCATAGAGAATTCGTGAGGGTTTGGTAAAATTGAAGACGGGTGCAGATGGAGTAAGGTTTAGCTGGTACCCATTATTAATGCACATGTTTATGTTCAAAGGTGCACCTTACTTTGGGTAGAATATGACATTGGAGAGGATGGAAGGTACTTTGGAGCTTCCTATTCAGTGTTGGACTACCAACTTGGATAAGGATGAATTTTTTTTATTATGTGATATTTGAGAACTTATTTTCTTTAAAGTTGAGAAGAGCAGGTTGGTTATGAATATGCCTATAATTCCTAAGGCCCTGCATGACCTCTTAAGACCCAAAGATAGGAGGCTGGAGCTAGGGGTTGATCATTGTTGGTGTAATTAATAGTGTTGTACCTTGTCCTAGGTCATGATTACACCTTAGTTAAGTTTACTTAGGGACTACATAGGAGGTTGTTGGAGATTTTCCACTTTTGGTGGACTTGACATGTCATTACTTTATCACTTCCACCTTTTTTGGGTGATCCACCTTTTGTGGTGATTATCACATAATCACTTTTCCACTTTAAGTGGAGTGATAGCTTTTCATAGTTGTCTCATGTCATAAGATTATGACACTTGTCATAATATTATGCCCTTCTATGTTCTCACCTTGGCTATATAACCAATGGGTCTCCTATGTACTGCTCATTCCATCATATTTGTATTATTGGCAGAATACAGTTATTCTTGTCATCTTGTTTCTATCTTTCTTATGCTTGTGCTTTCTATTAGGCCTCTAGATCTTGGGTGGCTACCTTCATAGCCAATTCTTACATGGTATCAGAGCTATTGGAGTTCCTTTAGTTAGTCATTTGGAGAGATTCTTGGAGGGTTCCATTTTTGGCCTTGTGTTGCTGGTGCATTTTGGGAGCTTGTTGCATATGATTTGAGATCACCATTGTGTCCGGAGTGTCTGAGATAGTCAGATTTTCCTTTTGTTTTGTCTCAGTTGGACATTGGAGGCCAAATCTACAAAGGGTTGAAGATTGGAGGTGGTTGCCAGATCCAAGAGCTAGCTACCGCTTCAGAGCATTTATAGCCAAAAAAGGACATCGCCATCGTGCTTAGAAGGGCCAAAAACCCATAAATCGATTGCCAAATCATCCAAATTGGAGCAAGTTGTCCATTGAGGAAAAATATTTTTTGTTGGTTGCACCGTATGGCCTAGCCATTATTACGCTGGTATGATTTTGATTTTTCAAAAAAAAATATTGCAAAAAATATTTTGTAAAAAAAAAATCATTCAAAAATTTCATTTTTTTCACAGTTTTTATTTTTGTAAAGTTTTTATTAAAAATAAAAAATCAAAAAAGTATGTTTTAAGTCTATGGTACACAGACCGCAGACTTTACCCATAGGGTACCACCGACGTACCCATATACCCACAGGTTCAGTCTCGAACGCGGCGTGCCACGGTGGTGTAGGTATCGCACCAAAGGTGGCTGGTCCCCACCAACCCATACCAAAATTGAAAACCAATGACTACTGAAACCCATCGACTTTATTTCAAAAACAGTAATCCCGGGATTAACTGAAGTGAAAGATTTCTATCCAAAAGAATATTTCCAGCCTAAAAGATTCTGAGTGATACTAGCATGACTATATTCACCATTAAATTTCAGCCATATGGCCATGATTCGGCCATATATGAACGCTGAATTTAATTCATAGCTTGCTGACATCAGCATTGTTGACATCTTTTTAATTTAGACCACTGATTGAGTTTTTAGTTTTACAGCTCAACTTCTAAGGTTCATATCTGCATATTTTGAGAATTCTTTTGTGCAACGTATTTTTATTTGATAATTTTGTGGTATCTTTGTAGGTGAGGCAATTATTTTTGATTTTGCGCACCCGAAATGGTGAAAATTTATTACCGTGTAGCTGAATTGTCACCTTTTGCAACTTCCGCGTTTTGTTCAGTTTCATAATAAACTCGTGCCATTTTAAAGAGTATTTTTTCCGAATTCGCCAGTGCTATTAGTTTAGGTGATTGTGATCAAAAATTGTACTTTCAGTACTTGGTCATTTTTGGCTTATTTTGGCATTTGTAAAGATAATATCTTAGTTTGGTCTTTTGTATCAGTCATTTGAGTTTGTTGTATCCTACTTAAGGCTGTTGTAGAAAATTGAAAATTAGAAGCCCACTTTGCTTGGCTTGCAAGTGGCCATTGTACACACACTAATTATAAAGTGCCAGATCATCCTTTTTGAGGGGGGGGTTCTTTGATTGAGTACATTTGTGGGGGTGTTTTGTGTGATTGTACCTCTCTCTCTATCTTGTTCTCTTTCATTTTGTTCCTATGGGTTCTCCTAAGTTTCCTTTGTTAACTCCACATAACTATGCTTCTTGGAAAATTGATACTTGGAGTAAGTTAATGGAAAAATGATTAACTCATTATATTGATGGAACTATTGTTGCACCATCTGATCCTAAAGCTGATCCTAATGCTCATATGGATTGGATCACTAAAAATACTATGGCTCTTGGAACATTAAGGAAATATGTATCAAAAGATCTCATTCAAATTGAAAAGTGTAAAACAATTAAAGAGGCTTGGGAAAAGTTTGGTCAATTGTATGGCCAAGTTGATGAGATTAGAGGTTATGAGCTTGACAATGATCTCACAATGTTAGATCCCAAGAATTTTGATACAATCCAAGACTATGTCACTAAGGAAAATGAGTTAAGAGCACAACTTAAGGATTGTGGCATTGACAAGAAGGATGCACAGTTGGTCTACAATTTGTTGGGAAAGCTTCCATCAAAATATGCAGCATTTGTTTCTAGCTTCCAAACCCATCTCTTGATAGTTGGTAGTTCTTTCACTATGCCTTCATTTGATGCATTCATAGAAATGTTGATGTTAGAGCAAGCAAAGTTGGTAAGCATGGGGATTCTCAAGTCTTCAAAGTCCAAAGCTTTGGTGGCTAATCAAGGGAATCAAGGGACTCAATGAAAGGGTTCCAACAAGAAGCAGGAGCAATCTAAGCCAAAGACACAACAAGATAAAACACAATAATCCTCTCCAAAACAAGGGAATTATTCATCACAAGGGTATTCTTCATCTTCTCCCAAGAAGGGAAATTCAAGCAAGAAGGAGAAACCAACTTGTTCATAGTGCAAGAAGTTTGGTCATGATGAGCATCATTGCCACACTAAGAAAATTGATGAGTTGACAAACATCATCAAGAAGAACAACATCAATTTTCCATCTGCCTACAAGAAGAAGGATTCATCTCCTTATTCCTCACAATCAAAAGGAAAAGGGTAAGCATTTGTGGCTACTTCAGGTTCTTCACAATAATGGATACTTGATTCGGGTGCCACTCATCATATGGGTTCTTCAAGGGAACAGTTTTCTTCTTTGGAGACATCTAAGGTACCTCACATCTTCATAGGAGATGATACTCAAGTGGAAGTTGAAGGAAAAGCTTCGGTTGACATGGATAATGGAACATTTGAGAATGTTCTCTATGTTCCTAACTTGAGTGCCAATCTTCTTTCAATCTACCAAATCACTCACTTTGGAGATGGAAAGAAAGTTGAGTTTCTACTAGATTTAGCTGTGGTCAAAGAACTTAAGGATGTTGCCTTGGTTGCAGTGGGACAAGCCAATCACAACACATGGATTTACTCTTTCTCCCACTTTATACCTAAGTCTCCCTCTACAGCCTTGCTCACTCATTCAAATTCATAAAGTAAGCTACGACATGAGCAGTTTGGACATATCAATTACTGTATCTTCAATAGGTTAGCTCCAAGGATATGGTTACAAGATTACCTCAAATCAACTTTTCAGAAGGTGTATGTTTAGGGTGTTCCATGGGTAAGCATCCAAAAGAGAAGTTAGAAAAAGGGAAGTCTTGGAGAGCTTTGGAAGTTCTTTAGTTGGTTCACAGTGATGTAGCAGGTCCATTTCTAGTGCCATCATTTAGCACGGCCCATTATGTCCTCACCTTCATTGATGACTACTCCCTCTTCACATGGGTCTACTTTCTTGTTCACAAGAGTAAAGTGTTTGACATATTTCTTGCCTTCAAGGCTCATTTTGAGAAGCAATCAAGGAAGCAAGTCAAGATTCTTCGCACAGAAAATGGAAGGGAATATGTGAACAATAGACTTGAGGAATTTTGTACTCTTGAGGGGATTGATCTTCAACATTCAGTTGCATACACTCCACAACAAAATGGTGTAGCTGAAAGAAAGAATAGAACCCTTAAGGAGATGGCTAGCTACATGATTCATGCTCAATCTCTTGGTCCTTAATTTTGGGAAAAAGCTATCAGTTGTGCCACTCACATCCAAAATCATGTTCCCCATAAAGCTTTGAAGGGTATGACTCCTTTTGAGGCTTGGTGTGGTAGAAAACTAGTTGTGAGACACAGAGTTTTTGGTTGTCCAGCTTGGGCATGCATACCTCCAGAGAAGCACAAGGCATTAGAACCTCAGAGTAGGCCTTACATCTTTGTTGGATATCCTGAAGGTGTTAAGGCATATAGACTTTTGGATCTAGAGACGTATGAGTTGTTCATTGAGAGGAGTGTTCACTTTGAGGAAAGCTATCCTAGCTTGGCCTCTAATCCTCCTCTTCCTTCCTTCAAAGTGGAAAGTGATGATAGTGACTTAGATGATGATTCTTCATCAACTTTGACTTGTAGGATCACACCTACACAGGGTCCACTTGTAGTTGAGGCACCTCATCCTTCATCTCCTACTAGACCTTGTTGGGCTTGACAAACTCTTGAGTCAGGAGGTTCTCTTGTTGGGGATCCTTTAGATACTCGAAGGACTCGGTCACAACATCAAGATTTTCCACATGCTTATATTGCTAGTGCTTCAGATCCGCAATCCTTTAAGGAGGCTTCAGGCATTCCTGAATGGGATTCAGCAATGGAGGAAGAGTATAGTTCCTTGATGAGGAATCACACATGGGATTTGGTTCCTCTTCCTAAGGGGAGAAAGATGGTTTGATGTAAGTGAATCTATCGGACTAAGTATGTAGCGGATGGAAGTGTGGATAAATACAAAGCTCAGCTTGTGGAAAAATGTTTCTCACAGGTTCCAGGTGTTGACTATACTAAGAACTTTGCACCTGCTGCTAAGATGAACTCCATTCGCTTGACACTTGCTATTGTTGCAACTCATGGATAGTTTGTACATTAGATGGATGCAAAGAGTGCATTTCATCATGGGGATCTTCATGAGGAGATTTACATGGAGCAACAACGGGTATTCATACATGATTCTTCTTTGGTTTGCAAATTGAGGAAGTCTATCTATGGCCTCAGATAGGCCCCTAGGGCTTGGTATGCCAAGATTGATTACTTTCTTCTCTCAGTAGAATTCACAAGGTGTCATTTAGATCTGAATGTCTACATTTTGTGACAGGATGATTCTCACTTGCTACTTGTGCTCTATGTTGATGATTTGATCATTACAAGGAGTACCTCATCCATCATTGGCAGTGTCAAATCTCTTTACAAGAAATATTTTCTATGACTGACTTGGGCCTTTTGCACTATTTTCTTGGGATTAAGATCACTCAGTCAGCTTCTGGGATTTCTCTTTCTCAGCCCAAGTATGCTCTTGATCTTCTAGCTTAGTTTCACATGGCTAATTGTAAGCCTGCCTTGACTCCCTTTCTTTCAGGAGTAAAGCTTGAGGTTGTGTTCTACTCCACTTGTTGATGCCACTTTGTATCGTTGGCTTGTTAGGAGTATCATCTACTTGACTCACACACACCCTAATATCTCCTTTGCAATTGGCATGGTTTCACACTTTATGTAGGAACCACATGAGCTTCATTGGAAAATAGCCAAACACATCTTGCATTACATATAGGGTACACATCATCATGGGATTCACTATGCAATAGGTACAAGACTTACCTTGGTGGGATATACAGATTTTGATTAGGCAGGCGATCTTGATGATCCTAATTCCACTTCTAGCTACAACTTTCATCTTGGTTCAGGCCCCTTTTTTTGGCAGAGTAAGAAGCAGCATGCTATTTCTCTTTCTTCGACTAAGGCTAAGTATCAAGGGGTTGTTAATGCCGCTACTGACGCTATTTGGCTTCAGAATATTCTCACTAAGTTTGGCTTCACTATTCCACATCCTATAGTGATTCATTTTGACAATCAAAGTGCCATCCAGATCTTGAAGAATCTGGTTCACCATCAGAGGACCAAACACATCGAGAT
>VDFB02105785.1:354126125-354144702 GCA_007258455.2 Sequoia sempervirens
GAGAGAGAGAGAGAGAGAGAGTGTAGAGGGTTTAAGGATTTAGGGTTTAAGGGTTAAGGATAGAGGGGAAAGAGATAGAGGAAGTGACTCTGAGAGAGATACTTAAGAGAGGGAGAGGGGTTATGAGGGAGAGACTTGAGAGAGAGAGACAGGGAGTGGGAGAAAGATAGAGGGTATATAGGGTTAATGGTAGAGGGTAGAGGGTGGAGGGTCTAGGGTTTAAAGGTTAAGGGTTTAGTGTTTAGGGTTAAGGGTAGAGGGAGAGACATAGAGGGTGAGTGAGGAGAGAGAGAGAGATCCTAGAGAGGGAGAGAGGGTAGAGGGAGAGAGAGAGAGAGAGATGGTGAGGGACATGGGTAGAGGGTAGAGGGGTTTAAGATTAGGGGTTTATGGCATGGTGAGGGGAAAGAGATAGAGGGAGGGAGAGAGAGAAGAGAGAGGGGGGGGGTGGAGGGGGAGGGAGAGAGAGAGGGAGAGAGATAGAGGGTTGTGGATTAATGGAGAAGGAGGGCGGGGTTTAGGGTTTAGGGTTAAGGGTAGAGGAAGGGATATAAAGGGAGTGAGTGAGAGAGAGAGAGCTGAGAGAGGGAGAGGGGGTTAGGAGAGAGAGAGACTTGAGAGAGAGAGAGGAGGGTAGAGGGTTTAAGGGTTAAGGGTTTAGGGTTTAGGGCTAAGGTTAGAGGGGAGAGAGAAAGAGGGAGTCAATGAAAGAGAGGGATTGATGGAGTGGGAGAGAGATAGAGAGTGGAGGGGAGAGAGATAATATTTAAATATTTTATATATTAGTAATATATATATTTAAATATTATACATAATAATATAATATATTATATATTAAATACATAATTTCGTAAGAGATTATCATAAATTGTATGTTATATATTAATTAATTATAAACTATAATGTATATTCTAAACTATATATATTAAAATAAACTGTAAACTATTTATTGCATAATTTTCTAAATCATATATTATAAATTGTATAACATATTTTAAAATCATATATAAAACTAATTGGATATTTGATATTTCTAACAAAAATTTTACTACCTAGGGATTAGCCTCGAGCTTGCTTTGGAATTTGGTTAGGACATGCCAATCCTAAGAAGTCAACACAATCAACTTGTTTAACAACTTACCTTCCTTTTCTAGACTTCGCCCATGTGGCTGACGATTTTTTTTTAGCCAAAATTGATGAAACGAAAAGGGTTTGTAAACGAGATTCTCAGCTTTCCACCAATATAAATTAATCTTTACTTTGAATTTAATAAATTATTATTATTCATTTTCTATTAGAATTATGGGTAAAGTCTTGATTGATAGGCTAATTGAAAAACATCTATAGCTTTCAAATGGTATCACATTTTTTGAATATGAAACATGCATCACATTCTACACTTCACATACAATATGATTAAAAAAAATGAATTTCATGATGTTTTGACCAAGTTAAGGTGGCCAAGCATACGGGTTTTTAAATTTTTTAAAAGTTATAATAAAAAATTCATAACTAATTATTTACTTGGAAAAAAATTACAAAAAAATATGTGTCACATCCAAACACGAGTCCTCTACTTATATCTAAATCTTTATAAAAAAATATTATCATTTTATTGTGGTTAGGGTTGTCAGACAAACACTTCTTATTTTTTCCTTGAAATTTAAGTACTACTGCATTGAAATTTCAAATTTTCACCCAATATATTTTCTTTTTAAATAAACCTAATAGTTTAGAAACTACATTCAATTTTCCATAGATTCTATTATTAAATATTTTTGAAATAATATAGATAAGCTATTCAAATTTTTACCTCAAGTTTCTTAACTATGATTTTTCTTAATTCTCATTGTCACTTAAGGGACTATTTTTTCCATGATGATCCTGCACATATGTTTTGACCATGTAAAATGACCATTTGGGTATGTGCAAAATCATGATGGGCCAAAAAGTGGCAATATGATGGGTATGTGGCTGATGACTTTTTTTTTACCCAAAATTGATGAAATGAAAAGGGTTTTTTAAAGGAGATTCTCAGCTATCCACCAATATAAAGTATTCCTTACTTTAAATTCAATAAGTAATTATTATTCATTTTCTATTTGAATTACAACTAAACTCCTAATTGATAGGTTGATTGAAAAAAATCTATAGCTTTCAAACAGTATCACATTATTTTAATCCAAAACATGCATCGCATTCTATGCTTCCCATACTATAGGATTAAAAAAGAAAAAATGAATTTCATAAAGTTTTGACCAAGTTAAGGTGGTCAGACATGCGAGTTTTTATATTTTTTAAAAGTTGTAATAAAAAATTCATAATTAATTATTTACTTGGAAAAAAATTACAAAAAAACATGCATCACATTGAAACATGAGTCCTCTACTTATACCTAAAATCTTATAAATTTTTTTTATCATTTTATTGTGGTTAGGGTGGTCAGACAAACACCTACTTATTTTTTCCCTGAAATTTAAATACTATTGCATTGAAATTTCAAATTTTCACCAAATGGATTTTTTTTTTTTAAACAAACCTAGTAGTTTAGAAACTACATTAAATTTGCTACAAAAATCTATTCTTACATATCTTTGAAATAATATAGATAACTTATTCAAATTTTTACGTCAAGTTTCCTAACTCTGATTTTTTCTATTTTTTTTGCCAATTAAGGGCCTTTTTTTTCCATGATGATCCTACACATACCCATTTACTAACAAATCAACAAGTTTTTCTCTCTCTTCATGTGCAATTATAGATCTAGGTGTCTTGGATCTTGAAGACCCCTTAAAGATTAGATTACAAGCTTGTAGAAAGTTGTTAGAGTTGTCCCCTCATTTGCAAGGTTTCTATCTTCACAAAAAGTCATCTACAGGTTTGAAATCTGGATACAAATAGTGGTAGAAGGAGAAGAGATTGGAGAGTAGAATTGGACCTTAACCTTCAAAAAAAGCACACTAGGACTAGTATGCCACCTTGGGCAGATAAGTCCTAGTACATCCAATTTTTAGGGTTTCTAGAGATTTAGAATCAACAAGTGCTATTAGATTCTAGTTTTGGTTGAAAAAACGCAATCTAGGACTAAATCACCCAAAGTAGCATGAGTCCCAATCAACACTAAAAATAGTGTTTTCATCATTTTCAATCCTTATTAAAGACTCTATATGTTTCTAGGTGCACACTTCTAATTTTACAACCTTCTGTTATGATTTATATGCATTTCTAGGTCATTCTTTCAAGTTTCATGCATCACTATGTTTAAACATTAGATCTTACATTTCACTAGTGTTTCCAAGCCCTAGCTTGGTGACGATCCCCTCGCTAGTTTATAATCAGACCCTAGGACAACCATATTATCAAATATCTTTCTGCTTTCTTCAGTGGATTGTGATCTCTAAGGTTTCCTTAAATGTAGAGTATAGAAGATTGCTGTCCTATGTCCTAAACCCTAGTGACAATAATTTTCTATCTTAAATTTTGGTGAACTTACATTTAGAACATTTATTTTTCTGATTTGGAGTGCATCATCATCCTATATCTATCTTTCATTAACTTTGCATTAGGGTTTGCATTATTTAATTGGCTAGAGACGAAATAGATAATGCGTCCCACTACTCATTGAAAGTAGATATGTGTAGTGCAATTATAATCTCGTCTTTTGAATTGTAGAGAGGTCTATCACATATTTTTATTGTATCAAATAAAATAGTAGAACCCGAATCCCATTCTATTAACAACAAAATACCACTCTTTCTTACCAACCTTCTACCCTCTTTTGCAGTCATTCCCTAAAACTTCTAGCTCTCATTTCATTCAAGACCTGTGCTTGAATGGTGGCATCAGCTAACTCTGGATGAAGAATTTTTTGCTTGGCTAGATTGCTGACATATTTTTCCTTCTTGGCCCTATAGGAAAATTCCATGAAAGCTTGAGATCCTATAAATCAATTATTCATGAATCTCATGCATGCTTCCACCCTGATATCATCCTTGTCATTAAGCCTAGTGAGGTTAGTCTTACTTAACATCATACCCAATTGTTGTGGCACCATCTTTTACTAGTATAGGAAGAATTCCATGTTGCATTTCCTGCTTTGATACCCAAATTTCTTCATCAGACTCATCACCATTATAATTCACCAAACCGATTGCTTCAACCATCTACTTCTTCAATGGTGGCTCTTTTGGTGGTAAGGCATGTTGTGATGGGGCATCAACATCCATAATTTGAGGCCCAAATGACCTTGGAGGAGATGGTGGTGGAATTTGTGGCATTGGGGAAAGAGGTCTTTGTTCCTCTTATTGAGAGGGAGCAACAATTGCATCATATTTTTTTCCTTGGTTCTTTCTTCTTATGAAGAACTTTATTTTTCATTCCTCAAGAGGCTAAGATGTAGGTTTGTTTTCTATAAAAAATATTTCTCCCACACCAAATTATTCTTCTATAGGGGATTTCCATTTATCTATAATCATCTTCTCCCCCTCAAGGTGGCCCACCACTCTTTCAAATTTCCAGAGCACACATTCCATTTTTTGCATCATATTTGGGATTTCTGCAAGAATAGTAAATTTGGGGTCCCTCCCCCTTACCTTCCTTTGCATTTTTTTTGAAAGAAATCCATTTTTCTTTTCTACCATCTTTCTCCACAAAATCAAATATATTCCTTATCGCATCCTTAGGGTACTAGAAAAAATGCTCAAATTTGGAAATCTGATTTCTCAATTTTAACCAGGCTATGAAGCCTTTAGGATCATAATATTCCCTTTCCCTTACTCTTCTCATCTGAAAAAATTTGAATTATATCATTTATCTTATTCCAACCTCTCTTTATCATTACAAAATTAGAGAAGCGTAAGTATGAGGGAAAAAATGTTCCTTTTCCCTAATTCAACAAGTCTTTGTTTTCAACACTTCCCAATTGTCATATTACTTCAAGGAAACCAATTCTCTCTAACACACATTTTGGTAGCATGTGAGGTGATACAGTGGCACCATACACTCTCAAAATAGTATATATGTAGGGTATGGGATAACATATCCCTAATTATGATTGTAATAATTGGCTATGAAGGTAGCCACCCAAGATCTAGAGGCCTAATAGAAAGCACAAGCATAAGAGAGATAGAAACAAGATGACAAGAATAAACTGTATTCTACCAATAATACAAATATGATGGAATGGGTAGTACATAGGAGACCCCTTGGTTATATAGCTAAGGTGAGAACATAGAAGGGCATAAGATTATGACAAGTGTCATAATCTTATGACATGAGACAACTATGAAAAGCTATCACTCCACTTAAAGTGGAAAAGTGATAATGTGATAATCACCACAAAAGGTGGAGAGATAATTACATGATGTGTCCACAAAATCTAGACGTGATAAATTAATGACATGTCAAGTCCACCAAAAGTGGAAAATCTCCAACAACCTCCTATGTGGTCCTTAAGTAAACTTAAATAAGGTGTAATCATGACCTAGGACAAGGTACAACACTATTAATTACACCAACACCCCCCCCTTAAGTGCAACTTAGGGAGAATGTACACAAAAGAAAACAATGCAAGATGGGTCTTGGGTACGAGGCCATGTTAGGTACCCATGTAAAAATACAATGCAATCTCTCATAAAGTGGAGAAAAGGAGAAAACCACGTGGGAAAAAACTCCCCCCCAAAAGAGAGATGAAACAAAACAAGAACTGAACTCAAAAAGATGAGAAGGAAAAACCTCGAGTGAGGAAAAAGCCCCCCCAAAATGATCTAGAACGAATAATTCAAGTGACCTCCTCAGAAGAAACATCCCGCACCCCCAAGAGAGCTCACAAATGATGATATATACTCTTAGTGAAGGGTTTCGTGAAGATATCAACAACCTGCTCTGTTGTAGGACAATAATGCAAATGAATAACTTGCTCTTGTATCAGCTCTTGAATGTAGTGCATATGAATCTCGATGTGTTTGGTCCTCTGATGGTGAACCAGATTCTTCAAGATCTGGATGGCACTTTGATTGTCAAAATGAATCACTATAGGATGTGGAATAGTGAAGCCAAACTTAGTGAGAATATTCTGAAGCCAAATAGCGTCAGTAGCGGCATTAACAACCCCTTGATACTTAGCCTTAGTCGAAGAAAGAGAAATAGCATGCTGCTTCTTACTCTGCCAAAAAAAGGGGCCTGAACCAAGATGAAAGTTGTAGCTAGAAGTGGAATTAGGATCATCAAGATCGCCTGCCTAATCAAAATCTGTATATCCCACCAAGGTAAGTCTTGTACCTATTGCATAGTGAATCCCATGATGATGTGTACCCTATATGTAATGCAAGATGTGTTTGGCTATTTTCCAATGAAGCTCATGTGGTTCCTACATAAAGTGTGAAACCATGCCAATTGCAAAGGAGATATTAGGGTGTGTGTGAGTCAAGTAGATGATACTCCTAACAAGCCAACGATACAAAGTGGCATCAACAAGTGGAGTAGAACACAACCTCAAGCTTTACTCCTGAAAGAAAGGGAGTCAAGGCAGGCTTACAATTAGCCATGTGAAACTAAGCTAGAAGATCAAGAGCATACTTGGGCTGAGAAAGAGAAATCCCAGAAGCTGACTGAGTGATCTTAATCCCAAGAAAATAGTGCAAAAGGCCCAAGTCAGTCATAGAAAATATTTCTTGTAAAGAGATTTGACACTGCCAATGATGGATGAGGTACTCCTTGTAATGATCAAATCATCAACATAGAGCACAAGTAGCAAGTGAGAATCATCCTGTCACAAAATGTAGACATTCAGATCTAAATGACACCTTGTGAATTCTACTGAGAGAAGAAAGTAATCAATCTTGGCATACCAAGCCCTAGGGGCCTATCTGAGGCCATAGATAGACTTCCTCAATTTGCAAACCAAAGAAGAATCATGTATGAATACCCGTTGTTGCTCCATGTAAATCTCCTCATGAAGATCCCCATGATGAAATGCACTCTTTGCATCCATCTAATGTACAAACTATCCATGAGTTGCAACAATAGCAAGTGTCAAGCGAATGGAGTTCATCTTAGCAGCAGGTGCAAAGTTCTTAGTATAGTCAACACCTGGAACCTGTGAGAAACATTTTTCCACAAGCTGAGCTTTGTATTTATCCACACTTCCATCCGCTACATACTTAGTCCGATAGATTCACTTACATCAAACCATCTTTCTCCCCTTAGGAAGAGGAACCAAATCCCATGTGTGATTCCTCATCAAGGAACTATACTCTTCCTCCATTGCTGAATCCCATTCAGGAATGCCTGAAGCCTCCTTAAAGGATTGCGGATCTGAAGCACTAGCAATATAAGCATGTGGAAAATCTTGATGTTGTGACCGAGTCCTTCGAGTATCTAAAGGATCCCCAACAAGAGAACCTCCTGACTCAAGAGTTTGTCAAGCCCAACAAGGTCTAGTAGGAGATGAAGGATGAGGTGCCTCAACTACAAGTGGACCCTGTGTAGGTGTGATCCTACAAGTCAAAGTTGATGAAGAATCATCATCTAAGTCACTATCATCACTTTCCACTTTGAAGGAAGGAAGAGGAGGATTAGAGGCCAAGCTAGGATAGCTTTCCTCAAAGTGAACACTCCTCTCAATGAACAACTCATACGTCTCTAGATCCAAAAGTCTATATGCCTTAACACCTTCAGGATATCCAACAAAGATGTAAGGCCTACTCTGAGGTTCTAATGCCTTGTGCTTCTCTGGAGGTATGCATGCCCAAGCTGGACAACCAAAAACTCTGTGTCTCACAACTAGTTTTCTACCACACCAAGCCTCAAAAGGAGTCATACCCTTCAAAGCTTTATGGGGAACATGATTTTGGATGTGAGTGGCACAACTGATAGCTTTTTCCCAAAATTAAGGACCAAGAGATTGAGCATGAATCATGTAGCTAGCCATCTCCTTAAGGGTTCTATTCTTTCTTTCAGCTACACCATTTTGTTGTGGAGTGTATGCAACTGAATGTTGAAGATCAATCCCCTCAAGAGTACAAAATTCCTCAAGTCTATTGTTCACATATTCCCTTCCATTTTCTGTGCGAAGAATCTTGACTTGCTTCCTTGATTGCTTCTCAAAATGAGCCTTGAAGGCAAGAAATATGTCAAACACTTTACTCTTGTGAACAAGAAAGTAGACCCATGTGAAGAGGGAGTAGTCATCAATGAAGGTGAGGACATAATGGGCCGTGCTAAATGATGGCACTAGAAATGGACCTGCTACATCACTGTGAACCAACTAAAGAACTTCCAAAGCTCTCCAAGACTTCCCTTTTTCTAACTTCTCTTTTGGATGCTTACCCATGGAACACCCTAAACATACACCTTCTGAAAAGTTGATTTGAGGTAATCTTGTAACCATATCCTTGGAGCTAACCTATTGAAGATACAGTAATTGATATGTCCAAACTGCTCATGTCGTAGCTTACTTTATGAATTTGAATGAGTGAGCAAGGCTGTAGAGGGAGACTTAGGTATAAAGTGGGAGAAAGAGTAAATCCATGTGTTGTGATTGGCTTGTCCCACTGCAACCAAGGCAACATCCTTAAGTTCTTTGACCACAGCTAAATCTAGTAGAAACTCAACTTTCTTTCCATCTCCAAAGTGAGTGATTTGGTAGATTGAAAGAAGATTGGCACTCAAGTTAGGAACATAGAGAACATTCTCAAATGTTCCATTATCCATGTCAACCGAAGCTTTTCCTTCAACTTCCACTTGAGTATCATCTCCTATGAAGATGTGAGGTACCTTAGATGTCTCCAAAGAAGAAAACTGTTCCCTTGAAGAACCCATATGATGAGTGGCACCCGAATCAAGTATCCATTATTGTGAAGAACCTGAAGTAGCCACAAATGCTTACCCTTTTCCTTTTGATTGTGAGGAATAAGGAGATGAATCCTTCTTCTTGTAGGCAGATGGAAAATTGATGTTGTTCTTCTTGATGATGTTTGTCAACTCATCAATTTTCTTAGTGTGGCAATGATGCTCATCATGACCAAACTTCTTGCACTATGAACAAGTTGGTTTCTCCTTCTTGCTTGAATTTCCCTTCTTGGGAGAAGATGAAGAATACCCTTGTGATGAATAATTCCCTTGTTTTGGAGAGGATTATTGTGTTTTATCTTGTTGTGTCTTTGGCTTAGATTGCTCCTGCTTCTTGTTGGAACCCTTTCATTGAGTCCCTTGATTCCCTTGATTAGCCACCAAAGCTTTGGACTTTGAAGACTTGAGAATCCCCATGCTTACCAACTTTGCTTGCTCTAACATCAACATTTCTATGAATGCATCAAATGAAGGCATAGTGAAAGAACTACCAACTATCAAGAGATGGGTTTGGAAGCTAGAAACAAATGCTGCATATTTTGATGGAAGCTTTCCCAACAAATTGTAGACCAACTGTGCATCCTTCTTGTCAATGCCACAATCCTTAAGTTGTGCTCTTAACTCATTTTCCTTAGTGACATAGTCTTGGATTGTATCAAAATTCTTGGGATCTAACATTGTGAGATCATTGTCAAGCTCATAACCTCTAATCTCATCAACTTGGCCATACAATTGACCAAACTTTTCCCAAGCCTCTTTAATTGTTTTACACTTTTCAATTTGAATGAGATCTTTTGATACATATTTCCTTAATGTTCCAAGAGCCATAGTATTTTTAGTGATCCAATCCATATGAGCATTAGGATCAGCTTTAGGATCAGATGGTGCAACAATAGTTCCATCAATATAATGAGTTAATCATTTTTCCATTAACTTACTCCAAGTATCAATTTTCCAAGAAGCATAGTTATGTGGAGTTAACAAAGGAAACTTAGGAGAACCCATAGGAACAAAATGAAAGAGAACAAGATAGAGAGAGAGGTACAATCACACAAAACACCCCCACAAATGTACTCAATCAAAGAACCCCCCCCTCAAAAAGGATGATCTGGCACTTTATAATTAGTGTGTGTACAATGGCCACTTGCAAGCCAAGCAAAGTGGGCTTCTAATTTTCAATTTTCTACAACAGCCTTAAGTAGGATACAACAAACTCAAATGACTGATACAAAAGACCAAACTAAGATATTATCTTTACAAATGCCTAAATAGGCCAAAAATGACCAAGTACTGAAAGTACAATTTTTGATCACAATCACTACAAACTAATAGCACTACTGTGAATTTCAGAAAAAATAATGCACTTTAAAAAAAAATGGCACCTGAAAAGGAGTTTGTATGAGCCTGAACAAAGCCTTGGAAGTTGCAAAAAGGTGACAATTCAGCTACACCTGAGAGAAATAAATTTTTCTAGAAACTCCGTGCACCAAAATCAAAAAATAATTGCACCACTACAAGGTACACAAAAAATTAGCCTAAATAAAAATACATTGCACCAAAAAAGGCCTCAAAATGGCCAAGATATGAGCCTTAGAAGTTGAACTGCAAAACTAAAAACTCAATCCGTGAGGGGGTCTAAAATTCTCAAAAAGATGTCAACGCAATGCTGATGTCAACAAGCTATGAGATTAAATTTGACGTTCATATGACCGTCACGCGCTGTATGAGCTGAAATTTGACAGCTGAATGCCCGTCATGCTAGCTGTCACTCCCCTACCAGAATCTTTAGCTGAAATATTCTTTTTGGATGAAATCTTTCACTGCTAGTTGACTGAGTTGCCTGTTTTTGAAATAAAAGTCCATTGCAGTTTGTGGTCATTGGTTTTTAATTTTAGTGACTGCCGGTTGGTGGGGGACCCGCTACCTTTAGGGCCGATACCTACACCACGTGGCACCACGTTGGGAACCTGTGGGTATATGGGTACGTCGGTGGTACCCTATGGGTAAAGTCTGCGGTCTGTGTACCATAGACTTAAAACATACTTTTTTGATTTTTTATTTTTAATAAAAACTTTACAAAAATAAAAACTGTGAAAAAAATGAAATTTTTGAATGATTTTTTTTTTACAAAATATTTTTTGCAATATTTTTTTTTGAAAAATCAAAATCATACCAGCGTAATAATGGCTAGGCCATACGGTGCAACCAACAAAAAATATTTTTCCTCAATGGACAACTTGCTCCAATTTGGATGATTTGGCAATCGATTTATGGGTTTTTGGCCCTTCTAAGCACGATGGCGATGTCCTTTTTTGGCTATAAATGCTCTGAAGCGGTAGCTAGCTCTTGGATCTGGCAACCACCTCCAATCTTCAACCCTTTGTAGATTTGGCCTCCAATGTCCAACTGAGACAAAACAAAAGGAAAATCTGACTATCTCAGACACTCCGGACACAATGGTGATCTCAAATCATATGCAACAAGCTCCCAAAATGCACCAGCAACACAAGGCCAAAAATGGAACCCTCCAAGAATCTCTCCAAATGACTAACTAAAGGAACTCCAATAGCTCTGATACCATGTAAGAATTGGCTATGAAGGTAGCCACCCAAGATCTAGAGGCCTAATAGAAAGCACAAGCATAAGAAAGATAGAAACAAGATGACAAGAATAACTGTATTCTGCCAATAATACAAATATGATGGAATGAGCAGTACATAGGAGACCCATTGGTTATATAGCCAAGGTGAGAACATAGAAGGGCATAATATTATGACAAGTGTCATAATCTTATGACATGAGACAACTATGAAAAGCTATCACTCCACTTAAAGTGGAAAAGTGATTATGTGATAATCACCACAAAAGGTGGATCACCCAAAAAAGGTGGAAGTGATAAAGTAATGACATGTCAAGTCCACCAAAAGTGGAAAATCTCCAACAACCTCCTATGTAGTCCCTAAGTAAACTTAACTAAGGTGTAATCATGACCTAGGACAAGGTACAACACTATTAATTACACCAACAATGATCAACCCCTAGCTCCAGCCTCCTATCTTTGGGTCTTAAGAGGTCATGCAGGGCCTTAGGAATTATAGGCATATTCATAACCAACCTGCTCTTCTCAACTTTAAAGAAAATAAGTTCTCAAATATCACATAATAAAAAAAATTCATCCTTATCCAAGTTGGTAGTCCAACACTGAATAGGAAGCTCCAAAGTACCTTCCATCCTCTCCAATGTCATATTCTACCCAAAGTAAGGTGCACCTTTGAACATAAACATGTGCATTAATAATGGGTACCAGCTAAACCTTACTCCATCTGCACCCGTCTTCAATTTTACCAAACCCTCACGAATTCTCTATGCCAGAAACCGTACATAGTAATATGTTGCACAATACTAGGGGTGTTGAATGTGGGTTTCCATATACATACATGCCATGGGCATTCCAATGATAGGATCATACCAATTATTTAGAAAATGGAGTAGAAAGTCCTTTAGAAATAAGGGACAAAGTAATTACCAAGAAAAGGCTCTTTATCAAATGGTCTCAACTCCCAATTTATCCTAAGTACCTTGGCAATATATGGACCATGAATGTGATCTTAATTCTATCATACTCTTCCCTAAGAGGCTTTTCATGAATTTTAGGCATATAATCACTCCACTTGGTGAGTTTGACGACATGACCAATCTCTTAAGGTCCTTCCTAGGACATTAAAATCCCAAGGCATTTTACTAGTTGTACTTTATTGTGTATCCACCACTCATCACTTAAGGTGACACCATCTTCATCATAAACAAATTAGAGCCTCGAGGCGCTGACAAAGAGAGATAATTTAAACCATCCCATCCACCAATATCTCCTTTCAAAAATCCTCCACTCGTACTTCCCCTATAGTATCAAAGGAGACAACCCACTTGGATAAACTATCTGCTTCTCCATTGCTAGCTCAATGAATATGACTAACTTTGAAACTATCAAAAAATTCTAACTCCTTTAAAATTGATCTAATATAGGCCTGTAGATGCCAAGTAATGGCCCCTCCATTAATTATGGCTTGGGTGATTATCATTGAATCCCCCTCGAGGTGTAGCTTCGTTACCCCCATCGCACGAGCTAGACCAATAGCTAATAAAGCAGCCTTTGCTTCTACAACATTGTTTGAACTATCTTCTAACTTCTTCACCCCAATCGCAATCATATTTCCCATGCTATCATGCATGATTGCTCTAGCTCTAGAAGGGCCTAAATTTCCTTTGGCATCCCAATCAAAATTTTCTTTGTGCCACACTTCTGGGGATTTTCCCCAAACTATAACATCATTCCCTGCCTTCTTCACAATGATGTCCTCCTTTGACTTCAAAGGCCTTATCTTTAACCTTGGCTAGGCACATTGAAACTTGCTATCCTCCACCAAAAAAGGACACTTCTATTGCTCAAGTTGTGATGTTGTTGTACTCACTACTTCCACAATCGCTTGATCAATTCTACACAAAATCCTATTCAAGGATTCTTTCTTATCCTCAAAAATCCTCTTGATTCTCTCTTTCCATGACTCTCATATTACTAATGAAGGGCTCACAACCCACACACTTCAAAGAATGGATTTTCTGATAGGGTTTGGCCAGTTGTCAAAAACCCCCTTCAAATAATTTTTTAGAGGCCCATACCAGCCAAGCTTCGATCTTAAAGAATCCCAACAATTGGGGTAAAATTTGCATTGGAGGAGCAAGTGGTTGATTGAATCTTTTTCCTCTTCACATAATACACACTTTGTCAAACTAGTAAATCCAAGCCTCTTCCTCCTTTCACTAGAATGGATTCTCCCCTTGACCACCAACCAAGCAAAGGCTCCTGCCTTGGGTAAACAATCTTTTCTCCAACACAACTTCTTTGCCAAGAAAGATTCACCCTCTAAAGCATCCAAAAGTTGATAACCAATTTTAACAAAGTAGGACCCATTCACAGAGCCACACCAAACCACCTTTTCCTCAATGTTTGTGTGTAAAACTTGTCTACTCCTAAAATTTTCCTTCATTTTTTCCAATTGATTTTCTAAAAGCCTCTCAAAGGATAGCTCCTTTCATCCTCATTTCAGGCCCAAAGGTATCCTTTTAAGTTCTAAATAATCACATACTTTTTCACCCCACCTTTGCATAAAAAAATACCTTAGATCTTGCAGCCCCTCCTCTTCTCGCATAATTGGATAACCATTCCATGAATCATCCCAAAACTTGGCATTAAAAACATTTCCAATCTATCAAGTAACATGATTAGTAATAACAGGTTTGCATGAAGCAATGAAGTTCCAAATCATAGAGCCTTTAGGCAGAATCCAAATAGTGAGAATTTGATGATCAACTGTTGTATCCAAATATTTGGCTTTCAATATTTGAACCCATAAGATATTAGGGTTTGTATAGATACTCCACCAACTTAGCACCTAGAGCTTTGTTCATCAAATGCCAATCTCTCAACCAAGCCCCACCTTTTTCTTTGGTTCTACATATTTTGTCCCATGCTAATAAAGGAAATGTATCTTGTTCATTTGCTCCATTCCAAAATAACTTCCTCATATGCTGCCCAATAATTCTAACCATCTTCTTACCAATTTTCAAACACATTGAATGGAGAACACTGGTATAGCCAAAATAACAGTTTTTAGCATAAGAATTCTACTAGCTCCGGTGAGCCACTTTATTTTCTAGCCATCCATCCTATTTAAGCAACTATCCACTAGATATTTCCACAATCCAACCTTATTGGCTCCTCCAAAGAGGGGAATTCCCAAATACTTACTTGGAAGGGACCTTGATCACATCCCCAAGATCCTACATATTTCTAACTATTTAGGAGTGGGGGTGTGAAAGATTTTTTTTTTACTTTCTCCAATTAATACATTGGCCAAAAACTTTCTAGTATTTATCAAGTGACTCTTTCATGATTTGAGCTTCTCTAAGGGATGCCTCCCCCATCAAGAAAGTATCATCCACAAACTAAATGTGGGAAATTGGATCAACACCCTCAGCAATTTTAATGCCTTTCCACTACCCATTACTTCATTTCTTAGAAATCAACCTCCCTAAAGATTCAATAAGAATGATAAAGAGGAAAGGAAAAATGGGAACACCTTGCTTGATCCCTTTATTGGATTCAAAAAAATCTTGAGGGCTACCATTCAATAAAACAAAAAAACAAGGGGTGCAAATACAACTCTGGATCCAAGCTATCCATTCTTTGTTGAAACCAAAATTTTCAAGAAAATTCAAAAGAAAACCCCTGTTAACTTCATCATAGGCCCTTTTGATATCTAGCTTCACCATCATATTCTACAACTTAGTCATTCTTACTGAATGGATGGCCTCATGAACCACTATCACACCTACAAAAATAGACCTATTCGAGGAGAAACCACTCTGCTCAACAAAGATCATTGAATGCAATACCTTTTTTAGCCTATTTGCAATCACTTTGGAAATAACATTATAGACCATGTTGCATAAAGAAAGTTGTCTATAAACCTCAAAAGAATTAAAAATTGACCTTAGGGATTAAGGCTATAAATGTGTTGTTCATATCCTTAAGAATGAAGCCATCTTTTTTGGATTCTTCTACCACTTCCCACAAATCTTGGGAAAAGATATCCCATGATTTTTGGAAGAAATATGTAGGGAAGCCATCTAGCCCTGGAGCCTTATCTCCCCCTAAGCTAAAAACAACCTTTTTGACTTCTTTTAAAGAATCCTTCTCCATTAATATGACATTTTGAGCCTTTGATACTACATAAGGAATGTTATCTAAGATCTTCCAATCTATTTTTTCCACACCATTTTCCTCCTTACACATTCTAGAGAAAAAATTTATTGCTTCCTTGTTTATTTTCTCCCCTTTAGTCAACACATTCCTAGCCACATCCTTGATTCAGAAGACCTTGTTATTCACTCTATGCACCTTCATAAAATTGTGGAAAAACTTTGTGTTTCTATCCCCCTCTTTTAACCAACATTCTTGTGATTTATGCTTCCAAAACACTTCCTCTTGAGCTAAGATTTCAGAATATTCTTTGTTTAGAAGCTTTTCCAATTCAAAATATTCTTCCAACATTCCCCTTTCAATGACTTTTGATTGAAGAGCCTTCAAATCCTCCTCCAATCTTAGTCTTTCTACAAAGATATTCTTGAAGGATTCCCTATTCCACCTCTTGAGTTGTGTCTTTAAGAAATTGTAGGTTCTTAAAAAAACAAAAGCTTTATTTACATTCCTTTCAGGAGCACTTCTCCACCACCCAACCATTAACTCCTTAAAGCCTTCTACCTAAAACCACATTTCTTCAAACTTGAAAGGACACTGATACAGAGTGTCCTCCTCTTGGATTCTTAGCCCTACCAAATAATGATTAGACCCTTTTATAGTAATAATCTTAGCTTCACATGACCAATGGTGAGCTACCCAATCACCAGCGAGGAAAAAACAATTCAATTTTTTAGCAATGTTAAGAAAGCATCCCCTCCTATTTGTTTAGGCAAACTCCCCATTTCTGAAAGGAAGTTAAATCAAACCATTATTTACAACAAAACCACTAAAATCCATTTGTCTTTGACTAGTCCAAGAAACACCCCCAAACTTGTTTGAAGGTTTCAAAATGGAATTAAAATCACCACCTAGAAGAAACACCCTACCATCCTCACTATCTAAAAAAGAGGAAATTTCCTGCCAAAGCTATTTTTTTTGAACTGAGCTTGTGGGACCATAAATATTGAGAATAAAAGAACTAGTTCTTAGCTATTTTGAATCAATACACACCCATTGCCAACACCTCTCTTGCCTTTCTACCTTGACATCAACGAGAGCCTCATCCCAAAGAATACCAAGTCCCCCTAAAGCACCTAATGCTCCAGAGAGACAACACTTTCATTTGCTAAAACACTTGGAGAAGAAACCAAAATCTTGTTCCTTGATTTTAGTTTCTTGTAGCAAAACCAAAGTTGGTTGCCTTTGATCAAAATGACACTTGATCAAACAAATTTTGTCAAGGACAGTGCAGCCCCGGACATTCCATGATAGGATTTTCATGGCTATCGGGAAAAGGCTATGCCTTTTCTCGATCTCAATTTGCTTTGGCTAGCAACATTTTTAACCATTTCAAGGCACATCATATTGGTTTTAGGACCACACATTTTCTTCTCACATGCCTTTGCCTTATTTTTTTTTTGTAGATTGTTTAATAATTCTCTTTTCCACAATTCCAATATGATCTTGCAAACCCAATAGATCTTCACCACCAAGCTCCTCGTCTGATTGCATATCAGATTCTGAATCTTCCAAGACCTCACCACTATCTCTAACACCTTCAAAGGCACTTTCAAGATTCTGAATGGGAGAGATAGGGGTATCCTTGAAAAAAATATCATCATTTCCTCCAGGACTATTACCCTCACAAGGTTTTGAAGCATCCTCCAGCCCTTGTCTAGTGACTCCTGAGACTTTGTGAGGAACTTCTTCAGGTTTTTCTTCATGGCCATTTAGAATGGCATTTGGAACCTCCTTTATGGGAGGAGAATGTGAGTTTCCTTGTTTTGGCTCCTCCTGAACAACACCTCCTTCCACTAAACAACCATTTGGTCCCCTAGATAGTTCTTCCAAAAAATGGGAAGAAACAACACTTTCATTCAAGGCAACACTTTCATTCCTAAAACATACCATATCCCCCAAGCAACCTTTTCTAGTCACCACACACATTTCTTGCTCTCTGCATTCACTGGAACCCAATGTATCACAATTTAACAACCCCTCAAAGTCCATTTTTTGAGACCTTTCCCCAAATTCATTTTCATGAAGAAGGTCAATTTCACTTTTCCTACAAACAACCTAGATTAGATTTTCATCAGCACGCAAAGAAAGAGCATACTTCTCAAAACACTTAAGGTATCCCCATTCTTTTGAAGACCACCATTATTCTCTAGCGGCTTCTTTTGTTAGGGCCACCACTTCCTCAACTGGAATATTTTGTGCACAACCTTTCCCTTTCATCTCCAAAAAGCATTGACCCTCAAGGTGTTCTTTCCCTAAACATTTTTTACAGGAGACTGTAACCTCCTCTACCTCCAACTTTTTATGCCATAAACCCTCCCCTAACTTTAACTCCATCATTTTAGGTAGAGGATGTATTATCTATCTCAAAATGAAAATCCTTAGGAACATGTTGCAATCCAATTTTTCCACTGCCACCTCTAACTTCACAAAAACACCAAGTTTGTTGCCAATATTTTTTAGGGTTTCTTGATCCCAATATTCCTAAGGGAGATTCTTCAAACATATCCAAATAGGCACTCCTCAATCTTCACCATACTGGGGTAAAATTTTGGGGACTAGTTAAGAATAAACCAGCCCCTGCCTTCCATCATAAATGGACTACTATTTAGAATCCATTCCTTATCCTGGGTTGTTTGGAAAACAACCAAATAAAAGCCATTCTCTAGTTTTTTTATCTCATGGCCTTTACCCCAGTTTTTATCACACCAAGCCTTGACTTTGGTGAAGGCAATCCATTTCCCACCCAACCTCATAAAAAAGGCTTGTACTTTAAAGACACTCACAGAGTCATTCCATTCACTATTTTCAACTAGCTAGAAGGGTAAACATAGTAGTATGAAGGAAATTTTTCATTACCTGGATAGATTCCCCTTTCTCTGATGGAATCTTTGGTTGCCAAAACTTCCC
>VDFB02105785.1:354144802-354239801 GCA_007258455.2 Sequoia sempervirens
TGCTTGTAGGGTTCCATTTATCCATTGACTCCCTATTACCCATTGCTAGGTATTTTAATACATCTTTGGTCTTTCATTGTCACTTAGTAATCGATATTTCAAGCCTAAGTTTGGACCTTTCTATTTTCTAAGGTTGAGTAAAGGATCTTTTGGCCTTTAAATCCTTTGCATTTCATGACTTAGAAGTTTTTCGCGTCTATTATTATCCTTGAGATTCCCCTTCATTAAGAACAATTTAAGAGCACATGTTTAAAGGTTTCCACTTAAGTCTCGATGGCCCTCATAACTTTATCACTTATCGCTGATGTATTCTTAGGTCCACACCTTGAATTAGCGACGAGCAATGGAATGATGTTTTCCTTTAACATCGCTCATCACTAATGGCTTTTGAGCCTTCAGACTTGTGATAGTGATGAGTTTTTCTTCTGCCTTTGTGTTCTTATTGGCCATCATAGATGGCTAGGAAAAAGATAAACTTGAATTAGCAATGAGAAATATGAAGTGATTTCCTTCATATCACATGATCGTAGATATATTTTGAATGTAATTCTCACATTAGCGATATGTGATGAACCTTATAAAAGTTGTAAGTCTTCTCGTCACTAATTTTTTGCAAAATATGAGGAGAATTAGTGATGAATGAAGGCCTTATGTTATATCGTTCAACGCTCATCACAGATTTATTTTAGAAACTTGAGTTCTAAATTAGCAATAACTAATGGGTGTTCTCTAAAGGGTTTTTATTTTTCCAGTTTGATATGTCCTATGAGTGTTGTACCATTTTTTTATGTAGGTTGCACGTGTCTAAATCTGGTTCCACCACAACATCTTCCCTCTCTGATAGAAGCCTTAGTGCAAAGTTTGAATCAACAATGCACGATGAAGGGATGAATGTGACCAAAGGTCAGAGCACCAAACCAAGGGTTGATGATTATTGTAGGGATGTTTAAGTCGTTGATGGATTTGGGAAAGGATGAAGTAAATTAGAAATGAGCAATGATCACTACATGGAATAGGCAACATGGAAAAAGCATGAGGATTAAGTATAAACAAAAAAGGAAAGAAACTAGAGGATTGAGGAGTTGTTGATAAAGTTTAAAGCAGGGTGATCCAATGGACTTTAAATCATCGCATGTATAACTTTATCCTTAATTACACCCTAAGATTTGGGGAAGATCCGCGATAAAGCGTATAAAGAAATTTTCCCTCAAAGAAAAACTGGTCTTGTGTACTTCAATGATTTTAATGAAAGCACATATTAGGTTGGAGATACATGTTGATTAATAGATCACAAAACTTGAGATGGCATCACTATTTTCTATGAACAAGTTGTTAAAAGCATAAATAAAAGGCTAGCTCAAATCACCATGGATGAAGTTTTAAATTTTTTTAAAGCAACAACCTGGATTTAAAACCTAGTTGTTAAGTTATCAACTCACTCACATCAAGATTTCAAGTCATTAATTTTGCATGCTTCAATATTCCTATTTAATACAGATTGCTTGTTGATATTCTTTGTCATAATTCATTTTGCAATGAGTGAGGGTCATGGGTTAATAAAGAAATGTGTGGGAATTGATTTCTCTTGAGGAATGTGTAGACATTCCTATCCTAAGGCAAGCATATTTTCCATGATGGTTCAGGAGTTTGAGGAGTTGAGTTTATTTGAGTATGAGGAAGATGCTCTTAAGGATAAAAGTGGAATGCAAGGAGCTCTTGATACGCCAAAAGGAAGAATAAGATTCAGGAAATTCAAGGAGTATGGCAACAAAGAAAATTACCATCCACAGGAGTAGACAATCTCAAAAGAACTAGTCGGGAGTAGACAATCTCAAAAGAACTAGTCAAACACAGAGAAAAGAGGATGGTGGAATATGAAAAAAAGGAAAGGAGGGAGAGTGAGCACTGCAAGGCCTATTCGAAGGGATGTAATTCTCCATGCAAAGTTTCTAATAACCCTTCAGACAGCAAGGGTGACACTAATCTAGAGGGTGATTATTACCCCCTCTCCCTAGAACTATCAAGGAATTCTGACAAGGAGGTGGTGACAACTTCTCCAATCCCACCACGAGCAAAAGGTGGGCAAGTATCCTCTAAGGTTGATGACTCAGAGGGATGATTGCGACGTGTTTTTTTTTTATGAAACCATGCCCTTTCTCTTAGGATTGTCCTATTTAACACTCATGTGATTTCTTGTTTCTAGTGCCGAGGTGGATTTTTTTTGGAGTGGTATGTAGGAGAAGTGCCAGACTAGTTAACCTTGGCAACATGTGTGTTGTTTCTAGACAATATACAAGTTTTTGCTAGAACTTCTATTGGAGAATCTTATTTGGTCAAGAAGGATGAGGATTCAACATAGTTACAACAAACTTTGCCTTTTGAGGAGCTGGCATGTCTTCATTAAGGGAATATGGAACGTGGTCTTTTACTCTTCCATTTTCCTTAGATGATTGCATGTAACAAACTAAGAATATCTCTAATTCTGGTGCAAATGAAATGAAATATAAGTGTAATTAAGTCTGATGCTTGTTGCTCCCTTGTTCTATAAAAGGGATTTCAGGGCTTATTATAGATTTTGGATTATGAAGTCTCAATAAGGTTCTAGGTGAAAATGAAGTTTAGGAAAGGCACTTAGAATAGAATATTGGAAATAGATCAACAATTTGTTTTGGATGTGAGATCATGTATGTAGTGATTTTAAATAAGTTTTATAGAAATTACTTATATCAGAACAAAGATTAGTCTAGAAAAAAATACTCTCCTATGTATGTTCCTCATGAGTTATGAATGAGAAATGCTAATGGTGTTATCATTTGTCTTCAAATATTTCTTTTGAATGTATTACTCTATTTTCAAATTAATTCAAGGAGTTAATTAAAATGCTTGAATAGGGTTGTAAAATTTGTAAGGAATGACTTAGAATTTCTAAGAAGTAAATGTCTCTTGCACAACGAGTTTTCATAAATGTAAAGAAATATGAAGATAGTTTGTTTCTTCCTTAAATGAGTAATTTGTAAATTATTTATTCTTATATACTTGGCTTTGTTTCTCCAATTGATGAGACACTGGTCATTTCATAAGAAAATCTTGCATAAAATGAATAGATAGTGTTCCTAGCCCTAGACTTAAGATGAGGCAATATTCAATTAAAAATATTTCAAAGGATTGTATAGGTGGAAATATCCCCAATTCCTAGCAAATAACTAGTCGCTCACTTGAAAATCTGCCAAATCTTCGGCAAGATGAATTTTATTTGCAATAAGTAGGAATCAATCTGTGTATAAATGTGTTACTACTAATATATAGTATATGAAAACACAATTGGGATCACCCTCCTAGGTTTCACAAAGCCTAAAGTGAAGGAGTAAGAACCATAAAATGCTAAGCTCATTCTATTGGCCACTAACCTAGCATTTCTTCACCATAGGAGTTGGCTTCTTCTTAAATAATTATTCGATTCTGCTAGAAAAATCACCAACAAAAATGGCGACTCTACTGGGGAATAATTTGAATCCCCAATTGCAGACCATTAGAGTCAAGGAATTGGTGAATCTAAACATCTAGTTCAGATATTGAGGAATTTTTAGACATGGAAATGTTTATTTTGAACAAGTTTCAAAAGGTATATTTGTGACTCTATTGTGGGAAAGAACTCAAAAAGGTATTCATCTTTGAAAGAGCTTCATATTGCTTGTTCAAAGTTCATTCCTCTGTGAAGAGAGGTGGCGACTCTGTCAAAAGAACCTGATGAAGATGTGAAGAACATTTCAGATCAATAAGGATTTCCAATCAAAAAGAAAAACTCATAACAGCTGGACATATCCAAGTATTCCTCAGTTTTTTGGTTTCTAAGAAATATAAAGTTGTATATGAAAACCATACTTGTAAGACTAGAAAAAATGGTTCCCTATTAAGTGATTGAGCACTAAGGGAGGGAATAGTAGTGATAGGCTTGCATACTTTTGTACTACTAGATTGTAATATTTACTATGAAGAGATGTATGCAATGTTTGTAAAGAAACACATTTAGAAAGATCTTAAGAAAATAAAATGTTTGTTATAAGAGCTTAAGATTACGTTGTAAAATAAGTTTGAGTTTCGCTGTGTAATTGTATGATAAGAAAATGCTAGTAGAACTATAAGAAAAGGTGCAATAATATATATGGTTCCTAGCATAACCATGGTTTGTAATCAACCCCTGTCATGTAATAAGAGAAGTTTCTGCATTAAAAGGTACATGGCCATAAATTTTGATGACATTTTGGGTTACCCAAATGTTATTCCATCAAAAATTAGAAGTGAGCTACCAAAGTTGATGAGGGCACAGCCTGAGACTTAGAAAATAACCCACAAACAAGAGAATAATTTTATTATTCAGAAAATGGAGCTTCTTACATGCAGAGGATCTCAAATCTCCAATTTCTACAACACATGCAAGTTACAGAAAGCTACAAAATAACCCTTTCGCAATATGCGAGCTTGTCCCCAAAAAGTTACCCAAAAATTAGAAACCCACCCATAAATAGAGCTCCTCATTAGTTTGGAGCCAAAACAACATTCAAATTTGAGTTTAGGCAGTTTGGCACCAAAAATTTACAAGATGAAGTTCAAATTTCAAAAGAGCATTTGCAATTGTATCTTTTCGAAAGTGCGCCAGCTTCCCGGGGCCATAACTTTTGATCTGGGACTCCGATTCGCGAACCGTTTGAACCATTGGAAAGGTCACAAAGTCAACATCACGCTTGAAATCAACAACGCCAATTTTGGCAAGTTTCAGGGCCGATCTGGGAACTCTAAGTGCCTCAAATCTAACTTGAAAGATTTTCAGGTGCAAATCTGGAAAACTAAAACTGCAATATCTTTCCACCCATAAATAGAAAATAAAAACCATAAATTGGGAATTTCATTAGGACGAAAAGGGTATCCAAAAATGTAAAAACATCTAAAAATTGAGAAACTTGAAATTTAACTATTTTTGCATGATGCAAAATTGCCCTTACACCACTAGATGCTCCTACATCAAACACCCAGGGTAGTTTGAGAAGTGACCCTGTCACATCTCAGATAGTGGAGGAAAAACAAAAATAGTCAACCTCATCCTTAGGCAACCAGGATGAATCTTCAACAGGCCTTCCTTTCCATTACACTAGATATTCTTCATACTGCGTGTTCCTGGTACTCCTTCCCACACGACTATCCAGGATTTCTTCAATCTCCTCCTTTTCTGAAGTAGGTGTTGGAATCCCACACTATCCCATCATTGGTACTTCCTCCGAACCACCTTCATGATACTCTATCAAATCTAAAATGTTGAACACAGGGGAAATGTTGAATCCATCTGGCAACTCTACCTCATATGCATTCCCTGAATCATGCCTCTTCAAAATTTTACAGGGACCGAGCTTATTCATCTTCAATTTGTTATATGTTCCCACTAGAAACCTTTCTTTCCTCAAGTGGACCATCACTTCATCACCAATCTAAAACTCCTTATACCTCCCTTCTAATCCCTTGGCCTTATACTACATATTCATCTTGTTAATATGTTCTTACCTTCTCATGTATATCCTTGATGTGCTCTGCAAAATCTTCAGCTTTGCACTTATCTTCTTTTCTTGGTCCATCTTCCTCACTAGAGTTGTTCTAGGGCTACTCCATACAATAACTGAATGGTGATCTACCAAGAAGCTTCAAGGATTTAATTGTTGTAAGAAATTCTTTCCTAGCTTAAGATCAAGTCCCATCCCTTGGGTTTATCTCCTACCAAACATCTCAAGAGGGTTACCTGCACTCTAACAATCTCGTCACCATATATTTGTGGATGGTGTGCAAAACCGAATCAACTCGTCACTTCTTCCACAACGCCCTCCAAAATCCTACCAAATTTGGTGTCATGATCTCGAACAATACTTCTATGCACTATGTAGCCTCAACAATTTAATCTCTTTGAAGAACAAGCCAGCTAATGTGGACTACATCATGGGTCTTTTGACATGGAATGAAATGTGCCATCTTCGAAAACCTATCAACCACCACAAAGACTGAATCATTCCCTTGTTGTGTCCTTGGCAAACTAAGAACAAAGTCCATACTTATATCCTCCCATGGCTTCTCTGGTATAGGTAAGGGCTGATATAAGCCTATATTTTGGCTCACTCCTTTAGCCATCTGACATACTCTGCAGCTTTGTACAAACTTCTTCACATTCTGTGACAATTGAGGCCAATAATAATGCTCAATGATAATGGCAATGGTCTTATCCCTACCAAAATGTCCTCGGCCATTCTTCCACTATGCTTCTCCTTTTATCAGTTCTCCTCATGGAACTCCTTGAGATAATAATAATTGACTTCCTTAAATAACATGCCATCCTAGATTATGAAATCCAGCCCAATCTTTGTCCTATCCATCAGAATAGTTCCTTTGCAAGCTTTCCCAAGCCCCCGCGAATCGTGTGATCTTCTCAGACAAAGGTCTTAAGTTCATTGAACCCAACCACTCAATCCAGACATTTGTCATCACTGCATGCTCCTACTTGCTGCATCCGAGAACCCTATTTGACTTCCCACTCCTATGTTTCAAACAAAGGTATAACTCGCGAAAAACTCTACCCATTTCCCCATATACATGCTCCGATTTACCTCCTTTTCCCCCGACTATTTAGGGTAATCGCAAGGCCTCGATGATCGCATATATGTAGAACAAATTCCTTTTGGCAACAAATAATGTCTCCATTTATTTTCTTAATGCTTGAACTATTGCATAAAATTCCCCGATCATATACAAAATAATACTTTCTCTTCACATCATTTAACTTTTCACTAAAATAGGCAATGGGCTTACCTTCTTGGCTCAACACTGCTCCAATGGCACAACCACTGGCATCACAATCCACCTGAAACACCTTGTTGAAATCTGGGAGGGCTAGAACAGGTTGCTTTGTCACCTTCTGCTTCAACAGTTCAAAACTTTTTGCTGCTCCACTGCTCCACTTGAATTCTTTTCTATCCCTCTCATTGTTTCAGTTAGGGGTCCACAAATACTACTGAAGTTTCTAATGAACTTTCTATAAAAACTAGCCAAACCATGGAAAGATCTCACCTCGGTAGTAGTTCTTGGGGTAGGCCATTCCAGAATAGCCTTCACCTTCTTCGAGTCCATCTTGAGACCTTCACAGACAACAAACCCCAAGTACACTAACCCTCTTCACAAACCGCACTTCTTCAAATTAATCAACAATTCTCTTCTTAACTTCAAAGGTTTCCAAATATGTAATGATGCTCATCCAATGTCTTACTGAAAATCAAATATCATCTTAAATACATAATAACAAAACTTCCCAAAATTCTTTAGTACCTCATTCATGAGCCACATGAATGTGCTTGGTGCATTGGTTAGCCCAAAAGGCATGAATAACCACCGTGACAGTTCCTCTTTGGTCTTGAAGGAAGTCCTCCATTCAACTCCCTCTCAATTCGATCCGTGATATCCACTCTTCGGGACACCTTGTAGCAATCGAGCTCCACTCAAAACAATCCATCAGTCATCCATCCTTCAGTAGGGAACTGTGACTTGATTGTTATCTTGTTTATGGCTCAGGAATCTGTACACATCCTTCACTCCCCATCCTTCTTTGGTGCTAGTACTGCAGGTACTGCACATGGACTCAAACTCTCCCGTATCAAACCCTTTCTCAACAACTCTTGAACTTGTCTGTTCAACTCCTCATTTTCTGCTTGAGTCATTCTATGAGCTGCCTTATTTGGCAAACTAGCTCCAGGAATCAAGTCAATTCGACATGATCGATCTTTCTTATTGGTGGTAAATCCTCAGGTACATTATTAGAAACAATATCCTGAAGCTCATCCAACATCCCAGAAACTTCTTCTAGAACCTTCTCACTATCCTCCTTACTCACTCTAGAATCAATGCATAACACACACGCCATGTTTCATACCTTCTAAAAATTTCTTCCATCCATAACAAATTCTAGCACCATCAAAAGATACCTTTCTTCGTCTCCTTCTGTGGGTTTCCCCTTAACTTGTGATGAACCCCATCCTTTTTCAAGGCATAAGTGTTTACATGGCCATCATGTATAGCTCGTCTATTGAACTGCCATGACCTCCCCAACAACATGTGACATGCATCCATGGGATGATATCACATAGTACCTCATCATGGTAGCTCCCGACCTTGAACTTTACTAGGCACTCGCCATTGACCAAAAATTTATGGTCTTTCAACTGTGCAATCCAATACGCATGCGGCGCCTTTCCCTCTTCAACTTGTGACCATCTCTTTGACACCGTGACATTTCCGCGGCTCCCATTGTCAATAATGACATCACAACATTTTCCTTCACCCTTGCACCTTTTGTGAAATAGATTCTTCCTCTGTTCTGGTTCCTTTTCCTCAGTTACTAGAGCTCTCCTAATCACTAGGGCTTCTCCCCTTTTAGCATCATCTAAATGTTTAGATTGGCCTCATCCGTGATGCAATAAACCCTTCCACGACCTTCTGGCCTTCTGTCCGTCCTTCCTTGGTGTTGTGGACATTCATAGGCCCGATGCCCTTCTTCACCACAATGGAAACAAGTTCCTCTAAAACCACCTCTTCCGGGTCCTGGCCCAGATCTTCCTCATCCTCTACCCCTTTGATCACCACTGTTTTGATCATGAGGGCGGTAGAAGTTATCATTCCTCTGACCTCGACTGGTACCCACAACTCACTCTTTTCTTTCATCATTTTGGCCTCAAGGTCTTCCACCACCCTTTCGCTTTGACCTCCTCCTTTGTCCTATTTTCTCTTTGCCACATCAAATTTTGTCTCAAAATTTCCTTACACCTCCTCTCGTATAAACCATACATCCTCACGTGGTCATTCCGACTCAGCTTTAACTCCTCCGTGTGAATGGTCACCATAACCCATTAAGATATCGAGCCACTTTCTCCCTTATTACCGCGGTGGCCCGCCGCCTGGAGCGATTATCTTGTGAAATTCTCTGCGATATTCCTTTTTCTCACGACTCGTTTCCTGCTTCAACCCTGTAATTTCATCAATAGATCTAACTTGTAGGCCCACCGGGTATGAACTCAGCTTCTTCAGCTTCTTACCATGCAATCCCATCTCGCAATCTTTCCCTTTCTCAATTTCTTTCCAATCGGACCTCTTTCCACCAAATATTGGCAGGCATGGCCCTTCACCATTTCGCGAACTTAACTCGATCTGGGTCCTTTATTTCCTCATACTCAATATTCTTCTAGCTCGTTGATCCAGTCGATCAACTCTTCTGGGTTCAGACTTCTAGAATAACTGGGGACTTCTGCTCTGGGTCTTTTCTCGATCTTCGAAATGGCCCTTATTAGCCACATTTGGTCTTGATCAATTGCTTCTTCTTCCTCTTCTACATTTGAACCTTCTTCCTCTCCTTCATCCTCACTTTCCTCCCCTCAGTTTAACCCTCTTTCTCAACTACTCTTGTAACTCATCAATTGCCTCCTCTTTGAGCGCCGCCAAGCATCTCTTCCACCAAAGATTTCTTCCTCACTTTGACCACCCCTCGCACTACTCACTTCTACCATGCATCACTCTTGAGGCATTTTTCGACTCCTCGACTCCACAACCACGCATCCTTGTGCGACTTCTCTCTCTATGATCAGTGATCTATCCACACGCTTAAGAAAACCTGCTCTGATACCACTTGATGAGGGTGCCTGAGACTTAGAAAATAACCCACAAACAAGAGAATAATTTTATTATTCAGAAAATGGAGCTTCTTACATGTAGAGGATCTCAAATCCCCAAGTTCTACAACACATGCAAGTTACAGAAAGCTATAGAATAACCCTTTCGCAATATGCGAGCTTGTCCCCAAAAAGTTACTCAAAAATTAGAAACCCGCCCATAAATAGAGCTCCTCTTTAGTTTGGAGCCAAAACAACATTCAAATTTGAGTTAAGGTGGTTTGGTACCAAAAATTTACAACATGAAGTTCAAATTTCAAAAGAGCATTTGCAATTGTATCTTTTAGAAAGTGCGCTAACTTCCCGGGGCCATAACTTTTGATCCGGGACTTCGATTCGCAAACCGTTTGAACCATTGGAAAGGTCACAAAGTCAACAACGTGCTTGAAATTGGCTAAGCCAATTTTGGCAAGTTTTAGGGATGATCTGGGAAATCTAAGTGCCTCAAATCTACGCTTATTTCGACAAGTTTTAGAGCTGATCCGGGAACTCTAAGTGCCTCAAATCTAAGTTGAAAGATTTTTAGGTGCAAATCTGGGAAACTAAAACTTCAATATCTTTCCACCTAGGAATAGAAAATAAAAACCGTAAATTGGGAATTTCATTAGGACGAAAAGGGTATCCAAAAATGTAAAAACATCTAAAAACTGAGAAACTTGAAATTTAACTATTTTTGGGTAATGCAAGATTGCCCTTACACCACTGGATGCTCCTGCATCAAAATTTCAGTGCTACATAGTGTGAATCAACAAGTAGGCACCTACAAGAGTTAAATAATTTAATTGATGATTATGAGATAGATCATGAGGCTATTTTTTCAGTCTCTAAAGGGAGATGCAAGAGATTGGTTCTCCAATTTACCAATATGCTTTGTCTTTTCTTGGAATGAGTTCAATTTAGTGTTCATGGAATAGTTTTGTTAAAGGATCAGTGCTGGCTATTTGCTCAATAAATTTATAAACACTAAGAAAGAGGATGATGAGTTAGTCTAAGCATTTCACCGAAGATTTGCTAAAGCTTTAAGGGACATTCCCAATGTTTTGGAAATAAGTGATGTAGTATGTATGGTTGTTTATTTGGGAGCTTTTGATAATAAGATGAGTTATCTGCTAAGAGATAAGGATCCAAAAACTTTACATTAAGAATATGTCCATAGCTATGAGCATTGAAAATAACCTAAATTATGGAATACACAAGGATCATTTGAATACAAGTATTTACTACCATAAAACACCAAATGTTGGTAAAGGGCATAAGCCAAAAGTCAAAAATGAATGTAAGAACATTTACACCCCTATTATTCCAATAACACAACATTTTGTAATACCGATCTCATAAAGCCCCAAACACATCATCAAGAAACCATCCTGTTTGCAACTTACAATGATAATAACTTGGCTACTTTATATGAGTCGAGTAGTGAGAAGTCACATAAAGAGGAAGAAAATAGAGTAAAAGATAAAAATGTAGATAAAGAAAATGATAGGTGTGGTTTAAGTACAGTTAAAAATTAAATAACCTATGCTCCTATAGACTAGATAAGACTGAGAATAAAATCTGATAATTCTTAACATAATTGCAATATTGATGAGTCTTCTTGCTATAGTAATAATGATGACATAGGGTATGATTTTTTTTCTATTGATTGTGATCATTCTAATGAAGTAGAGATGGAATCATTTGCTACAGATGAGAAATGTGCTTTTGGATGCAGAAATGACTTGAAGGAATTAGACTACCATGTGGACAAAGTCAAGGATCTTATGTCAGGAATGAATGTAATAGAAAACCCATTATTTGATGAGACTCTATCTTCACCAAAATTGAGAAATGATCCATATTGGTGTAAAGATAATCCACTCTTTGTTGAGGATTTTGATGATACATCTGGAACAAAGTTATACTTTGAGCTTAAGAAAACAAAGCAACACAATGATGAAATCCTCAAAGTTATTGCTTATGAATGTTTTACATTTGCTGTAGATTTTGTAGATAGGGTTACATATCATGATGCTAGCTACATAAAAGAGTACAAATAATTTCAGTTTTCAATTTAGCTGATAGATGTTTTGATATGGCATGACAATAAGATAAATAACGAGGGATGTTATTTTCAATATGAACATGTTCTATGTTATAAAAATAACACATATGTGTCATGTGATAATAAAATTATTGAACTTATGCCTAATTGTATAACACAGAATGATAGGGATTACAATAGCAATGTTATAATCAAAAGGGTTGTGAGAGATATTGTGAGAGATGTTGAAAACAATAATTGTGATAAAGAAGAATCTCACTTGTTCAGAAAAGGCCTAACATTTTTTTTGGATGGATTGAAATTGCTCTTACTTCAGAGGTACAACAAGGGTAAATGTGGATGGAAAGACATCAGTTCTTTAAGGAGACTGGTTTTTGAAAGAGGAAAAAACTTATCGAGGGTTTTTGTGACCTAGTGCCACCAATGAGGAGATAAATCCTAGTTAGGTTGAAAGGTGCATGCTACAATTTCCATCTCTAGGGAATCTTCACATTTTGATTGGGTGGATATTGGGTCCCCATTTTTTAGGTCCTTTTAGGCCTCTGTATATCTTGTACATATGTTATTTCTTTGGTTTTGTTCTTGTACCTAGTCTGCTTCACTTGAAATTCTAGAATCTCACCATTCCTACAAAAGGCATGTGTTCCTAATTAGAGTGGCTGGTGGAACCTACACAAAATTTCTTGTTCCATCTTAAGCCCTTATTGCATCTAGATGAAGGGTTGCTATCTAAAAGTGCTTGCAGGGTTCTATTTAGCCATTAGCTCCCTATTACTCGCTCCCAATTATTTTAATACATCTTTGGTTTTTTACTATCACCTAGTAACCTGTCCTTCAATCCTAAGTCCAGACCTTTCTATTTAATAAGGTTGAGTAAAGGACCTTGTGGCCTTTACATCCTTTTCATTTCGTGACTTTGAAGTTTTTCGAGTCTATTATTATCCTAGGGAGTCCCCTTCATTAAGAACAACTTAAAATAATGTGTTTAAATTTTTCCACTTAAGTCCCGATGGCCCTCATAACTTTATGACTTATTGCTGATTTATTCTTACGTCCACACCTTGAATTAGTGACGAGCGAAGGAATGATGTTTTCATTTGACATCACTCATCACTAATGGCTTTTGAGCCTTCAAAATTATAGTAGCGATGAGTGATGCTTCTAGCTTTATGTTCTTATCACCCATTGCGGATGGTCAGGAGAAGATAAACTTGAATTACCAATGAGCGATATGAAGTGATTTCCTTCATATCGCATGATCGTGAATATATTTTTGAATGTAATTCTCACATTAGTGATACATGATGAACCTTATAAAAGCTATAAATCTTCTCATCACTAATTTCTTGTAAAATATATGAGGAGAATTAGCGATGAATGAAGGCCTTGGGTATGTGCAGGATCATCATGGAAAAAATAGGCCCTTAAGTGGCAAAAAAATCATAAAAAATTAGGGTTAGGGAACTTGACGTAAAAATTTGAATAAGTAATCTATATTATTTTAAAAATATGTAAGAATAGAATTTATAGAAAATTGAATGTAGTTTCTAAACTACTAGGTTTGTTTAAAAAAAAAAATCTATTTGGTGAAAAATTGAAATTTCAATGCAATAGTACTTAAATTTTAGAGAAAAAATAAGTAGGTGTTTGTCTGACCACCCTAACCACAATAAAATGATAATATTTTTTTATAAGATTTTAGATATAAGTAGAGGACTCATGTCCTGATGTGATGCATATTTTTTTGTAATTTTTTTCCAAGTCAATAATTAATTATGTATTTTTTATTACAAATTTTAAAAAATATAAAAAAATTGTATGTCTGACCACCTTAACTTGGTCAAAACTTCATGAAATTCAATTTTTATTTTTTAATCCTATAGTATATGAAGCATAGAATGTGACACATGTTTTGGATTCAAAAAAGGTGATACTATTTGAAAGCTATAGATGTTTTTCAATCACTCTATTAATCAGGACTTTAGTCATAATTTGAATAGAAAATGAATAATAATTACTTATTAAATTCAAAGTAAAGCATAATTTACATTGGTGGAAAGCTGAGAATATTCTTTAAAAACCATTTTTCGTTTCATCAATTTTGGGTAAAAACAAAGTTGTCAGCGACATACCCATCATATTGCAACTTTTTGGCCCATTATGATCCTGCACATACCCCCTTATATTTTATCGTTCATCGCTCATCACGTATTTATTTCAGAACTTGAGTTCTAAATTAGCGATAAGCGATGGATATCCTTTACAGGGTTTTCCTTTCACCAATTTGATATGATCTTATGAGCGATGTACCATTTTTTTTATGCAGGCTGTACGTGTCTAAATTTGGTGCCTCCACATCTTCCCTTTCTGATAGAAGCCTTGACGCAAAGTTTGAATCAATGATGCGCAATGAAGGACGAATGTGGCCAAAGGTTAGAGCACTAGACCAAGGGCTAATGATTATTGCAGGGATGCTTACATTGCTGATGGAGCCAAGCAAGAATGAAGTAAATCAACAACAAGCGATGATCACTACATGGAATGGGCAACATGGAAAAAGCTTGAGGATTTAGCATAAAGAAAAAAGGAAAGAAACTAGAGGATTGAGGAGTTGTTGATAAAGTTTAAAGCAAGGTGATCCAATGGACTAAAAATCATTGCATGAATAACTTCATCATTAATCACACCCTAAGATTTGGGGAAGATAACGAAGAATCATATAAAGAAAGTTTCCCTCTAAGAAAAATCGGTCTTGTGTACTTTCCCTATATTAATGAAAGCGTAGATTAGGTTGGTGATACATGCTAATTGACAGATCATAATAGTTGAGCTAGTGTCAGAGTTTTCTATGAACAAGTTGTTAAAAGCATAAAAAATGAGGCTTAGATCACCATGGATGAAGTTTTAAATGTTTTTAAAGCAATAGTCTAGATTTAAAACTAAGATATTAAGTTATCAACTTGCTCACATGGAGCTTTCAAATCATTAATTATGCATGCTTCAAACTACCTATTTAATATAGATTGCTTGTTGATCTTCTTTGTCATATTTCATTTTGTAATGAATGAGGGTCATGGGTTAATAAATAAATGTGTGGGGATTGGTTTCTCCTAAGGAATGTGTAGACATTCTTGTCCTAAGGTAAGTAGATCTTCCATGATGGTTTGGAAGTTTGAGGAGCTGAGTTTATTAGAGTTTGAGGAAGATGCTCTTAAGAATGAAAGTGGAACACAAGGAGCTCCTGATATGCCAAAATGAAGAATAGGATTTGGGAAATTCAACGAGTATGGTAAGAAAGAAAATTACTATCCACGAGAGCAGATAATTTCAAAAGAATTAGTCAAACATAGAGAAAAGAGTATGGTGGAATATGAAAAGAAGGAAAGGAGGGAGAGTGAGCATTGTAAGGCCTATCTAAAGGGATGTAATTCTCCATGTGAAGTTTCTAATAACCCTTCAAGAAGTGAGGGTGACACTGATGCAAAGGGTGATTATTACCCCCTCTCCTTGGTACTATCAAGGAATTATGACAAGGTGGTGGTGATAGTTTCTCTAGTCCCACCACAAACAAAATGTGGGTGAGTATCCTCTGAGCTTGATGACTCAGAGGGATGACTATGCCATGTTTTTGTTTTTGATGAAAACATGCCCTTTATGTTAGGATTTTCCTATTCAAGACTCATGTGATATGTTATTTCTAGTGTTGAGGTGGAATGTTTTCGGGCTGGTATGTAGGAGAAGTGCCAAACTAGTTAACGTTGGCAGTGCATGTGTGGAGAATATACAAGTTTGTGTTGGAGATGCTATTGGAAAATACTCTTTGGTCAACAAGGATGAGGATTCAACATCCATGGCTACAAAAAACTCTTCATTCCGAGGAGCTGGTGTCTCTTCATTCAAGGAATATAAAATGTGGTCTTTTACTCTTCCATTTTCCTTAGATGATTGCATGTAACAAAGTAAGAATATCTCAAATTTTGGTTCAAATGAAATGAAATGTAAGTGTAATTAAGCCTGATGCTTGTTTCTCCCTTGTTCTATAAAAGGGATTTCAGGGCTTATTATAGAGGTTAGATTATGAAGTCTCAATAGGGTTCTAGGTGAAAACTTAGTTCAGGAAAGGCACTTAGAATAGAATACTAGAAATAGATCAATAGTTTATTTTGGATGTGAGATCATGTATGTAGTGATCTTAAATAAGTTTTATAGAAATTACTTATATCATAACAAATATTATTTGGAAACAAATACTCTCCTATGTATGTTCCTCACAAGTTATGAATGAGAAATGCTACTGGTGTTATCATTTGTCTTCAAAAATTTCATTTGAATGTATTACTTTGTTTTCAACTTTAATTCAAGGAGTTAATTAAAATTCTTGAATAGGGTTATAAACATTGTAAGGAATGGCTTACGATTTCTAAGAAGTAAATGTCTCTTGCACAGCAAGTTTTCATAAATGCAAAGCAATATGAAGATAGTTTGTTTCTTCCTTTAATGAGTAATTTGTAAATTACTGATCTTTATATGCTTGGCTTTGTTGCTACAATTAATGAGACATTGATCATTTCATAAGAAAATATTGCATAAAATGAACAGATAGTGTTCCTAGCCCTAGACTTAAGATGAGGCAATATTCAATTAAAAATCTTTCAAAGGATAGTATAGGTGGAATTATCCCCAATTCCTAGCAAATAACTAGTTGCTCACTTGAAAATCTGTTAAATCTTCAGTGAGATTAACTTTATTTGCAATAAGTAGGAATCAATCTATGTATAAATGTGTTACTAATCATATATAGTATCTAAAAACACAATTGGGATTACCCTCCTAGGTTTCACAGAGCCTAAAGTGGAGTATGAACCATAAAATCCTATGCTTGTTGTGTTGGCCACTAACCTAGCATTTCTTCATCATAGGAGTTGGCCGCTTCTTAAAGAATTGTTCAGTTCTACTGGAAAAATCACCAACATAATGCATAACGATATCATCTATAATATGATCCATGAAATTGTTAAGTGAAATAAAAAGAGGATTCTCAGACTTTTGAGAGGCATTTTGTAAAATTTAGTTATAGAAAACTTTTGAGAGACATCAAATATATATGATCAATGGCTAGGATAAAAGTAATAAGAGAATTCATGAGAAGCAATTTCTATTCAATGAAGTTCAGTAATTGGTTTTGAGAAGACACATGCTAGCAAAGGAAAGTTGTACTTAGAGCTCATGACCATTATTAAATGAAAGGGTTAACTACTCAATTATTGTGGCCTTCCATTTTTTAAGGATATCTAAGCATATTCTTTTATTTTTCCACTCATTTTTAGTTCTTGAAGCCAAAAGGAGAGAATACAAAGTGTTTGACATTTATAATTCACATGATATATTAAGCTCATAGAGCAATATGGAGCTTGAAAAAGTGGAAAATAAATGGAAAGTATATGATTATTGAAGGAGGATGAATTTAAATGAATCCCACTATGAAGTACTTACCCTAATATTTCAATAAATTGCAACATAAGAGGAGTTAAAATGAATAGAAAAATAAAATCATGTATTATAGATATTTAGGATTTTTAAAGGGAAGTAAATGAAGGAATTGAATTCCTCAACTCATGCCCCTTGAACTTCACTGGGTGATCTAGGTGGAATCCTTACTTTTATAATAACTATCTAAGATTTTCATTTTTTCACAAAAATTATAAAATTCTTCAAAAAATTTGAGCCATCCAAAATCTTGGCTTCTTTTGATTGGCTCAACATCCTTTTAGTGGTTTGTTTGATTTGACACTTTTTCCTCTTCCCATGTACCTCTATTTTCACAAAATTCTTAGTAATTCTTGCTTAGTATATTTGAGTTCATTGGCCTTAATTTATGCCTACATAAGTTGTATCGAGGGAAATTTTATTTTTCCCTGCCATCATGAAAAATAATAGCTAACCTACCAACCTCTTTTGTTTTTTATCTAATATGCACACTATCACCCATAGACCAACAAAATCCTAGTTTGAGCTTGTGTTTGTGGAAATTTTTCCTACACACAGGGCAATTTAATCAGACATCAAGTTTTAGAAAACTAGCACATGCATCTTTCGGGGTGTAAGGATATGTTGTTAGGAAATTTAATAGAGCTTGTAAATTTTGATGTTTATTTGTTAGTGTAATAAAATATTTATTAATAATTAATAAAATATATATTATTAAATTTTATTTTAAAATTATTTAATTAGAGATATTATACCATTTTTTTACATATTTGAGTTTGGATTCTAATTTTGATTCGTATAAATTAATTATTATACAATATATTTGCACACATTCTCTTCCATTATATTACAAAAGACAAGACAAAAGACAAAAAAAAAATTTAACATCACTTAGAAAAAATGGCAAGAAGCATCAATTTTTTTTTAAATATAGACGAATCAAATAGCATCAAATTTATGAAAACATTCATCTCATGTTTCTTATCTTTGCAAACTTAAAAATGTTTTTTTTATTTCATAACTACATGCTTTTAATCTTGGTAAATAGTTCTTATCATGAGCAACATACATAAGACCCAATTTAGAGACAACATAGTGAGGGATGAGTGAGAAAGTAGATAATTGGATAGTTAAATAGTTATCCACATGATTTACACTCTTAACATCCTTTCTAAAAATAAAGAGGATAATGTGTTACAAATTAATGAAAATGAAATACACAGAATGAAGCAATAGGTGGAGGTTATTCTAAAATAATATAAACAGAAAATGGGAGAAGATATTGCTACATAATATATCAAAGGTTGGAAATAAAAAATAGTAATGAGTTGGCACATTTATTCTTAACTAATGATAGAGAAACACATTGAAGAAATTAATTTTGATACAATGTGTATGTATAAAAATTAAAGGTAGTCTTAGTGCTAAAATTTTGAAGAGATTATTTATGTCAAAATAAGATGTGTTGTTTATTTCATCCACACTCTATTTCTTGTTTTCAATTAGACTCTAGCATGGTATTAATACTATGCATTTAAATAAGTTAATAGATAATCTTCATGCACTATAATGTAATTTCAATAACCATTTAAATAGAAAAAAAAAAGAGTAAATTTGAGGGCATAAAAATTGAAGCATCAACATGACACTTGTGAAGACTGAACACTAAAGGAAAAATTAACCATTTTAAAGAACTTGCACTAACCATGTTTCAAGTCAACCTTGAGAGCCTATCATGCAATGTGGATCTATAATATCTAATTTTCCTTTTCAATAGATTTGGTTTAAATTTTTAATATAGAAAAAACTTACAACATTTGAAATTTTTTTATTTGGGATATCCTTGCAAATTCCAAACTGTTCTTTTTGATCATGACAACTATAGTTTATCAAATGACAATATATCAAAGAAATGACTTAAGTTCAACATCAACAAAATTTATAACATAAAATACATTTTGATTCATTGACAGACCATATCGTCTTTATTCATTTCTCCAACTTGAAGAACTCATAGGCTCTTTCCATTTTTGTAGAAAGTAAAAAAACTCAGTTCTCTTCTCTATAACTACTAAGAAATCTCCCCCATTTGAACCAAAACTACCCTTTTACCTTGTGGTTTTGAAAATTTGAAAAACAATAAATTTATTTTTTAAGTGATTCTTTTTACTTTGGAAGTTTATAAAATTTTAAATAAAATAAGAAAATAAATTTCTTGCTTGAAAGTATACCTTTAGAAAAACATTAGAATAAATATTATATTAGAGTAAATATTTAATAATAGATGATGAATCTTCCTTGAAATTTGTCACATTTATCAATGTTTTTCTAGCTTCTTCAATTGATTGTATGGAATGGACTACTTAATTCTTTCTTTACATGTCCTTCCATTTAAAGAAAACATCAACTTGAAAATCAACAAGGATGATGATTGAATATACTCCAAGATTCTAACATAAGTCATTTCTTTGATATCTAGAAATGGGTAACCTTCACTTCCTTTATTCATTCCATGACATTGTCCTACAACTTTAAGAGGAGTCTGGACCTTCAAAACACCATGTTGTTCATAATCGCATCTGCCAATGGCTTCTCAAAAATATCACCTCCTTCTTTGTGATGTCCAATCATAACACTTAGTCCTGAAACAATATGTCTTCCTCTCTTTCAACTTTCAAACTACCATATCCATGTTTATCATCACCACACTTTCAGTTCAAGTTATTTGTTTTATAATCTAATACACCATTCTCCTTTTCCAGTTCTAGTGGTTTCCAAGTTTCCAATCACTCTCTTGTGCTTCTTGCAAGTCTTTTCATTTTTACATATTCCCATAACCATCATGTCCATTTTTGGACCTTGAATATTTTTAAGTTGGTTCTTATCATACAAGAAGGCTCTAGGAAAATTCACCACCATGAAAAATTCACCCCAAGTAAAATTCACCACCAACAATTCACCACCACCACATTAAATCAAATTAATTTTAATGCTTGTGGTGAATTTGATGGAAAATTCATCCATCGATGGAAAATTTACCATGAGCAATTCACGGCCATTGAAAATTCACCACCAGCAAATCACCGCCATAGAAAATTCACTAAAGGAAAATTTATTGCCAAATAAAACTTAAAAATATTTGGCGGTGAATTTTTGGTCAGTGAATTTTTCGTGGCCGTGAATTTTCCATCGGAGAATTTTTTCGTGGCTGTGAATTTTCCATGGCGATGAATTGTTGTCGATGAATTTTCCATCATGAATTCCTGGCGATGAATTTTCCTATAGCTCAATTTTACTTGTGATGACTTTTTCCCACTATAAATTGTTAGCAATGAATTTTCGGTTGGTGAATTGTTGTATACCATACAAGACAAATTCACCCCTTCCGAATTTGATATATTCGAACAATTTTGGTAACATTCTCAACATTATAAATTGGGGTTTGAGAATATTGCATTTCAAAGCTTCCAAATGATGTTCCATCATTTTGCAAACTTTGATCAAACACATGGTTTTGATAGTCTTGACACACATGGTTTTGATTGATCGCTACACTTTGTTCTAATGTTCCTTATTTTAGGATAGGTAAAAGATTTATATTGATTTAATTTTTCAATTCCTTCCTTAACAAGCCCACCATAGCATACCCAAAGTTTGTTGAGGTTAGTCTTACATCTGCTAAACGCATTTGTTTAATAGTTTAGTGGTGAGTGAAATTAATTTAGCCGCAGTTTAAAGGCTATTTAATGGCGTGAGACAGGTTTGCCAACACTTTGTGGACTGATTTTTTTTTTAATCATTAGTCTAGAATATTATTTTTAAGATCAATAATCTAAATCATAAATCCTGAAACATTAATCTTCAAGTATCAATTCCACATTTAATAAAAGCATTTAAATAATACAAATCATTAATTCTCATTAATAAAAAATATATTATATAATCACATACAATTTATAATTTATACCATAACATATTCGATTCATAATTCATGAGCTGCTTTGCCGAAATAGCATTCATTTTTCTTTTTTTTGGCTAATATAAACCTGGTTTAGGTCTAGGAACCATAAAAAAGAACAGCAACCGAAATAGCAATCATAAAAAAACAAGAAACTGTTGGGTATTTTACATAAGCATCTAATTAATATACAGTTTTTCTTTTACATTATCACCAGTCACGACGCTTAGCTTTTTAATTTTCTGTATCCTCTGAACAAGCGTATACAAAAGCAAATAACAATTGGCTGGAAATTCACAATTATTTCTTTCATTTTTAAGAACAAGTCACTGCATATATAATTTGTGGTTGTCACATCTAACATGGAAACAAAGCGGGAGTACAGAGAGGGAGAGAGAAAGGAGGAAGATGAATGGATGTCGTGGGAATCGATACCAGAGCACGTAGTTCAGATGCGTTTACTGCCTCTCCTTCCAATTCACTCTGTCATCCGTTTTCGGAGAGTTTGCAGAGAATGGAATAATCTGCTGCACACTTGGGAATTCCTGAGGCCCTTTATTCGTCAAGAAAGCAGTGTTCAATTGCTGAATTATTGCTTGTTAAATAAATTTGTGCCATTGCCGGAAGGAGTAGAAAGCTTGGAAGATGAAGATGGGCGTGCACTGCATACTGTGTTTTCATGGCAGTCATCATATGTGTTGGCAGTACATGTAGGTGTAGTTATACCTGACGGAACACTTTCTCGAAAGATTCACATGTGGGAGTTTGTGATGGATGATTTGTCGCCATGTTGGAAAAGGATTGGAAAGGAGGCGGCGCATCCTACTTATTGGTGCAAAGTGACAGACGGTGAATTCTTCGTCTGCAACAGAGTGGTGTACCCACTTGGTAAAGAAAGTACATTTGCCCACAGATTCATGGGCAGGGAAGGTTAAATGGTTAACTATTGTTTACAATCACAAATCAATCTTGTAGACTCATATCTAAAAGGTGATAGAGTTACATTGTGATTATAAGATCATTAATTACAGATTCATGGACATGGAAGATTAAATGGTTAACAACTCATTTATAGAGCACATTTAATAATGCTAAAAATATGTACTATAATAGGATATCCCCTTAGTTACTTGAATTTGAAGAGCCCCACAACAATATTAATGCTTGTTATAAAGGCATTCTTTAGGAAAACGTGGTGGATCTTATAAGAATATCATGTTTGATTGCATGAAGTCAGCCATTTAGAATATTATCAATATGAGATTTTAATATTTTTGTATTCAATGATAAAATTAATATAATTATGTTTAGATCGGTTAGAGGTTGTTCATTGTAGCTTCTATTTCACTTATTTTTTAATTGATGCATTTCATTTATAAATTGGTCTTTTGATCTTGAAGCTTTATTTTATAAATGGATTTATTAATTACAATGAATACATGTCGCACAAACATAAAAGTGTTGTATATATTATTAGGTGTGAATTTATTCTTTATGGATAAAATGTGGTTCTACATAATGTAATCTTTTGTGACTTATAAATTGTTCGTGCACATGTAACTTGTACTAGAAATTGTTTATAGATTTTGATATGTGATGGATTTTTTCTTTGCAATATAAGTTTAGTTATTACTTATATGGTAAAAAGTGTGTAAAAAATAAGTATAGGTAAAACGTGATGGTATGTGAACATTTTAATGAAGAAAATGTAATTACAAAATAAATAAATAATCTTATGAGTAGGAAGTTGAAAGTCCATAAACTAAGAATAGGCAAAGAGGATACAAAATCTAGAAAGTAATATTGAGAAAAATAAAGTAGGTAGAAGAGGAGTAGGTACAAGTACACATTTATCATTTTGTGGGGTGGTGGGTGTAGTAATAGGATAACATGGTTGTCAATGTGGAATATGGTCTATTAAGAAGAGTAGAGTGCGGAATATCCTATTATTTTTTCTTGCAAAAATAGTACCAAACTCTAAAAGATGACTCGTGGCCACCTCTTTTATCGTGATTGGGCTATCATTTTATAGATCAGATTTAATAATGCTAAAATTTTGTACTATCATAGTGTCTCTCTTGAGTTGCTTGAATTTTAAGAGCCCTACAACAAGCGTAGTGACCTGGAGTAGTGAATTTGCAATGCTTAATAGAGATATTTTAGAAAATAAATTCATCAAATAAAAACTACATGTACTTTAAAATTTATTATAAATAAATTTACTAGCACTTTTAGCCTAATTATGTAAATCCTTAAAAAGGGTAGAATATACTACGAAACTATTTTTTGGTTTTTAAATTTAAATATGAAATTTTATGTGGTACAAAGGGCATGGAAAAGATTTGTAGAAAGAGGCATTAGTAGTATCTCATGTTCATGGAAATCAATTTTTGATAAAGGAAAAATGACACTTCACATGCTCAAAATTGAAGGATTGATGAATATTATTGCCGTTGCCTCTTGCAAAGTGGGACATGGAAAGTGCATCACTATAGATATATTTTTTGTATCATTGAATAACTTTACAAATATATCTCATGCAATAAATAGTTACAAATTACACCAAAACTTAGCTTTTTATGAGCAATAATGAGACTATTATAGGACTTCTTATGAGTAGTTCCTTACAAAGAATACTAGACCAATACTTAGATATGTGTGGTCCAATCAATATTGAATAACAACTTAGATATCCATATTTTAACCCAATAGTAATACATGAAGAATCACAACTTAGAAATCCACATAGATAATCGAAGCATAGACCTAACCGAAAGAGTGTAATAAAATATTTTTTTAGCAACTTTCAACAATACTAAATTAGATATATGGTTACAAATTATTATTGAGATTAGTTTAAAGAAGAAACCATGAATTATAGATGGCATCCAATGTAGGTGAACCAAATACTATAAAATTTTCTTATTGTTTATAATACTTTTGTATATCCTAGTACATTATTTCTTTGTTCTTTGTAAAAGTAATTATTTCGTAATGAATTATATCTTTTAGGTGTCAAAATATTAAAATTTGAGATAATATATAGATAAACTTAAATGGAATATGTTGAATGAAGCTAGTTTTGAAGTCAAATAAAGGTTGTCCCAAGATTTTTAAGTAAAAAGAATGAGGTCCTTTGTATCAATTCATTTGATAATATGTCTGAAAGATATTTAAGAGAATTATTTGCTTCAAACATATTATTTGGTTGCTATAAACCATTGCAAGAATTCTCGGTGAAAATATATATGTTAAAGAAAATAAGTTATATTTAAGAGAATTATTTGCTTCAAACATATTATTTGGTTGCTATAAACCATTGCAAGAATTCTCGGTGAAAATATATATGTTAAAGAAAATAAGTTATATTCATTAGTATTTATTAAAAACTTAAAAATTGGAAATAATTATTTTTTAATACATAGGAAAAAGAAGAATTAGCTTATATTACTTGTGCCTTATCATACACAATTTTTCCATATTTAATATCCAATATATATTGGAGACCCATTATTTTTTTATGAAAGAACAATTGCACTTATAATTATGATTGTATAATGACTTGTACTTTCCAATAGGAGTTTAATAGTAGTGCTTGGTATAAAGGCATGCTCTAGAAAAATGTGACAAATATTTTCTATTATACTTGATTGGGTCTATAGTAATGGAAAAAGTAGCTTTTTTCCCTTACTTGGTTTGATAATTGACATTAAAACTAAATTAATGATGTCTTGGAGTGGTGTTGTAATGTGTTGTACACATTCACACTATTCTAGGACCTTTATTTGACTAAAATATTATGTAATTGGTCCTTTGCAAAGGTGTTGTGAAGTTTTGTAACACAATTTCACACTTTTCTAGGACTTATTTACTTTATTAAGCCTTTATGGGCCCCTTTTTAATAAATGTATTTAAATTTATACCTTATTTAGGTCTTGTAAATTTTTGTAACACACTTTCACATTTATCTAGGTGGTCATTAATTAATTATGGTTGATTGGAGTTAATTAGCCCTTTTAATTAAAATTTAGGCCTTAATTATGACACCTCCCGAAGATCTATCCCGACACCAAGTAATTAAATAATATAACATTTAAATTGGGAAAATTTAGGTCTTGGAAAATGATGCCAGGACCCATTCACCCTAGGTGGCAAATGGGTCCTCCCTTGATAGGACCCGTGTGATTCCACAATACTGGTTTACAATATTTGGCAAAACTAGACACTGAAATATCTTTTTCTAACTAAATCTTCACTTCCAGGCACCTATAGCGGCTAAACCATGAGGAATTTGAAGATGATGCAAATTAGTGATTTGTGACATTTTGTTTGTAGATTCTAAATATATATTTTCTAAAAAAAATTGGAATCAGATTGCACTTCTTTTTCCATCTTCTTTGAAAACTAGTTTTTTTTCAGTAAACAACATTTTTAAGTAGTGACACTCACTGTATAATGCATAACCTTTTTTCCATGAAGGATAAAATTATATTTCTTTCAAATTCAGATTTGTAACTATGATATCTAGTGCTTTTTATAGTGTTTTGATGAATATTGTTTCCTTAATAAATTTTTGAAGTCAAACCAATTACAATTCAGACATAGGCGGACCACATAACCCATAACTTTTTTTATATGCATCGATTTCATTTTTTTTGTTGTATCAAGGACTTTAATATTTGGTGCACTCATATTTTTCAAATTTCTTTTGATAATCTACTATTTTTCTACATGTGCAGAATAGAGAACTTGATTTTAAGTGAAAAACCTATGTTTAATAAGACTAAAAAAAATACATAATAAAACCAAAGCATATTAAAATTATATTCATTGTATAGCTTGTTCCAAGGACTACCATCATCTAGTTGGGTCTGTGAAGTCTCCATTTTCATCCTCGATCCAAGCTTCAAAGTGTAAAATTTTGAAGTCTTTTGGTGCTAAAGGGTGAGAAGGTGGGAAAAGGGGGGTTTAGGAAAATTGTGGAGGGTTTGAGAGAACGCCCAGGGGTTCACTCGAACCAAGGTTTGAGTGAAACCCCTTTCAAAAAAGGTTTTCTTTGTGTTTCTTAGGAGGAATGGTGGGACCTTGCATTAAATGGGTTCACTCGAACCTAGGTTCACCCTCTTTTGGTTCACTCAAACCAAATAGTTTGTTCAAACCCCAAAAATATTTTTTTTTTGGCATGGGGTCATTTTTTGCATCTTTTCCTTCCTCATTCAAATTGTAAACCACTTTTGTGGGTTTACCCACCACCATTTTTTAGTTGATCTAGAATGAGTTTTTAGTGTTCTTTCCATCCCCCGGGGTTAGGTCCTTGAAAACTAAGCCAGGATCCATTAACCCTAGGTGGCGAATGGGTCTTCCCTTAATGAGACCCCCCTTTTTGAATTTCATTTTGGTAAGAATTTAATAATGTTTGTTTCCAAATCTAGTGTCAAATTTAATTGTTTAAATTTCAAGGTTAATCTCCTAATTTAGTATAAATAAGGGGTTAATTCACATTGTTTCTCCTAGCACTTTAAAGTATTCAAGCATTATAGAAAATTGGAGCTCACAAGAGCATTACAAGAGCATTCATAAGGCATTTCAAGGCATATTTCAAGAGTTTATTGCAACAATTCAATATCATATCATCATGTCAAGGGTTTGAAGCATTCATTTATGTTGCTAAGCTAAAGAAGTGGATGTAGCATTGAAGATCTACTTGCAACCATTGTTCAAATCACATTCAAGGATCCAAATGTAGCACCCCACCATGAAACCCTTGAGGACAACACACTAAATACCTAAAAATAGACCTTTTTTTTTTTAAGTGCAAAATACACATGATTGCAAATGAAACGTTAACTTGAGTTCTAACCTAAGTCCTCTAAGGTCTGTGACTATGCTACTAGATTCCAATTAACTAAGCTAGCAAGAACTAAAAGTCATTACATTAATTAAATTCCATCTACAATATGAAAGTAAATTTAATCATCATATTTACAAGATCAACTAATATGAAACAACCATTACATGATCAATAGATATCATTTACAATCAATCTAATTAACAAATATATATAAAAGCATCATTTACATTGTCCATTACATAGGAGAGTTCAATATTCATTTACATCATTACATCGCTACATTTGAACAACAATGTCTCCTCGTATACATGTGAGGAGAGTACATCAAAAGTATATACAAGATACAATATGTTTGTGGAACAATACAACTACATGAATAATAATCCATATGAACTGGTACAAGTGCATAAGCCTTCAAATCTAGGAGTAGTCACCAAGAACACGAACCAAGTAAGGGAACCCAATGGAGTACAAGGCACATTCCACCCGACCATGTGGAACCTTACGATCCAACCCCGTGCTAAGAGATAGCATTAAGGTCCCACCACAATAGTCAAGAGACGAGAAAACATGAAGGCCAACATGAATCCAATGCACAAGTACAATACATCAACACATGATAGTAACACCACATACAACGACACATGACATCAAGGGAAACAAGAGGCAAGGGAATACTAGGATATTGTAGGAGGAGTTTCATCACATAGTTTGTTATTGGTTATCAATATAGATCTTTCTAGGCCCCATCCCCCATCCTGGGTTACCCTAGTAGCCTCTACTGATCTCCAACACCCACACAAACCTATGTTGAATCAACATGCCTCTCATGGGGATGAGGCAGTTGATCTTACCATTCCAGTTCTTCTTAACTCATCTCAAGCCTAAACGAGCACTTAAGCCATGAGTGAGGCATTCACTTAATTTTATTCTAGTGTGATTACTACCCAACCCCATAGTTCATTTTAGGTTATCACTTGTTAACGAAACTCCCACATGGGTTACCTTGGTGCCACTTTGTGCATCATGCCCCATTGGGAGCCACTCACCTATTAGGAACTAGGATGCCCAATGAAATCAAAAGAGAAAAGCCAACTTGCACAATCACAAAATCTAATTAACATAAGCAAGAAGGTGCATAACCCTTTCCACACTCAAGCTCCAACCACATTGGTGACTAGGCTATGTAAGGCTAATGACTATCATATACACATTTAATACAAAACAATCATCTCAAAGGATTATTAAAAAATTCCATTAGGAGAACAATTCCCTTCTAGCCTCTAGAAGACTAAAGTTCACTTCACAAGATGACTTAAACATTGGAATAAAATCCACAATCATTACTAAATCAGTAATCATTCACTTGTTTCATACTGAAAATTCTAAACAATAATAGCACACAGAGTCCAAAATGGGTTTTCAAGATACACATTTCATGTTTACCAATTAGTCATCTAAATCCAAGAAAATATCTTTCTACAAACAAGTTATCTTTGATTTATTTAAATATAACTATATCAATCTTTCAAAACTAATTATTTTCTCATCCAAATATGCAACAGTCTTGATTGAATAGTAATAGGGACAACAATACTCTCTTTAAAGATTCACATATACCTGTATATACTCTATATACATATATATATATATATATATATATATATATATATATATATATATATATATATATATATATATATATATATATATATATATATATATATTGGTATTTTATTAATAGAGACTTTGTTTCAAAATACATAATACAGGAACTAAATATACAAACATTGATGAATATACTTATATATAAATGTATATACATATATATACATATACATATACATACATACATTCATACATACATACATACATACATATATACACACATACATCTTGACCATATTCAAATTTCTTTATTAACTTTTGAAACATAGATTTTTGGTACCCACTTGCTTTCTAGGTCTCCTTGGGTTTTTCACGTAGAAGGAGAAAGATGGGCCAAAAATGCTTATGTTACATTCAAAGTCAATGCAATATGGATAGAATAAGGATGCAATATGCCTAGATATAATGCTTGAATGAAAGAAATGAATGAGATTGATTGAATAATGAATAGAAACTAAAGGAAAACACCTTGATTGAAAACACATTATGTAATGCAATAATGAACTAGAAATGAATGCAAAGCTAAACAAAATTGAACCAAACTGAAAGTTTGCACTTGGAATGGGGTGCTGTCATAATAGTGGTTTACAATTCCTGAGAGGAATGAATTTTAGCTGAAATCACATATTTTTAGAAAATATAATGATTTAAGCCTTAAAAAGTTCCATTTTAAGGATTCCAATTCAAGAGGGTTTGATCAAATCACCTTAGATCAAACCCCCTTGGATATAACCTCGCTAGTTTTAAACCATACCTATAAATGCGTCTCCTTTACACGTATCAAAATGCTGATAAAAAATCACTTTTGATTTAGCTTTTGGGGGATCAAATGAATTCATTTAAAATTTATTTCAAATGATTATGGTATTCCTCATAACAAGCTATCCAATGAATATAATTTTAATATGTTTTGGTTTTGTTATGTATTTGTTTTTTAAGTTTTATTAAACATAGGTTTTTCATCGAAAATGAATTTCTTTGTTCTTCACATATGGAAAATAGAAGATTATCAAAAAAAAATTGAAAAATATGAGTGCACCAGATATTGAAGTCCTTGATCCAACAAAAAAATAAAATAAAATTGACATATATACAAAAAAATTCTTAGCGTTATCACGATTAGTTTACAATGCGAATTATAATTCATTTGACTTTGAAACTTGATTAAGGAAAAATTATTCAATAAAAAACTATATAACCAAGTGGAAGCACTAGATATCAGAGTTACAAATCTAAATTTGAAAGAATTAGAATTTTATCCTTCATGGAAAAAAATTTATGCGTTATCACGGTGTGCATCACTTTTTTAAAATGTTGTTTTGAAAAAATCAATTTTTGTGGGAGATGGAAAAAGAAGTGCAATTTGATTCCAAAATTTTGAAAAAATATATTTAGAATCTACAGACAAAATTTTATGAGACTCTAGTTTGCACCATCTTCAAATTCCTCACAAGTTAGCCGCTATAGGTGCCCGAATGTGAAGATTTAGTTGAAAATAATAATTTCAGTGTCCAGTTTGGCCAAAAATTGTAAACCACTATTATGGGATCACCCAATGTTGAAGAAGAATGGAAATTATTTTTGAAATGCTGCTAATGCTGATTTTCAAGCCTGGAGGGACTCATTCGCCATTCTGGGTGAATCGGTCCTAGTTCTATGAAACTATACCAAAACCTGTAAAAAGGGTATCCAAAAATGTAAAAATCAAAAAACTAACCTCAGGGTGGGATTCATTCACTTGAGTCCACTTTTCAATTTTTGGATTTTAAAAGGTGGATTATGAAGCTTCCGATCTGCACTTTGATGCCCTATAGGTGTTTGCTTCTGAAACTTTGATTTATGGGTCTAAAAATGAGATTTGGTTGATACTTTGACTTGTTGAATGAGAAGAAGACTTGAGAAACCTTTCAACTTTATTTTTAATGATTTCCAAGCTTCCAAGAGTCCTAAATCTAAAAACACGCAAGAGAAGGATAAATGTTGATTGTTAGGACATGGGGGTTTTCCTTAGTCAACCCCTGTTTAGATAATTAAACTAAAATGATGAAGGAATAGAATGAAACATGCAATGATGGAATAGATTACCTTTCCATGATGATAGATCTTTAAATTCTGCAACAAAACATGAAGAATCAGCCCTTAAATGTCTTTAGCAGCTCTCTTGATGATTTGTAATGTTGAAACCCTAAGTTGCTTGATGGAAAATTGGTGGATGAATGAATGATGAGAGATAAGAGATATGAGAGAGATATAAAATGAGGAGAAAAAAACTTATTTATACACACTTGTGCCTTAGTATCCTGTTCATACCTCATCACAGGCCGCCATTAAGTGATTTTGAATAAAAACCCAAAAGAAAATTTGAAATATTTTGAATTTGGAGCCAAGAGGGACTCATTCACTATGCATGGAGAATAGGTCCCACCTTGGACATGTAAGTGGGTTTCTATGATTATCTTGCACTTAATGTTGTTTGTCTGGTTTACATTCAAAAAAACACTTAATTAAGCCTTATAAGGGCATAAAGGGGTCAAATAAAGCATAAGGGATAAATAGTGAAATTATGCCTAGAAAAGTGTGAAATCTTGTTAGAAGAATTTACAACACTTTAAAATAGGACTTGATGATGAAGAAAAAGGAATATTTAAATGAATTATAATAAAAAGAGTCTAGAAGAATGTAGAAATTTCTTACAACATTTCACAACACCTTCACAATACATCGTTAAATTCCATTTTATTCAATTTGCAAGGGTCCAAGACTTAGTGTGGGTACACAAAATGCCTCACAATACTAGATTAAGACCTCATTAAGTTCAATTTATCATGAATTAATCCAATGTCAAGCAAAGTGTCTTTTTTTCTATGCCACATTTAGCTCCCACTTTAGTGAGAGGATGAACTTGCTTCAAACTCACACTAAAGTAGCCATTCAAGAGAGATGGATGAGTGTTTAGATGCAGATGAAAAAGAATGAAAAAGGTTAAAGGAGGTTGCACAAGCCCCCAAGGATCCAATATCCCAAGTCAAACCATCAAGATACATAATCATGCAATGGAAAGAAAGAAGATGAAAAGGAAAAGGTGAATCAACCTTCAACCATTTGTGCAGCTAGTTGTGGATCAGATTTAGGCTTGTTTGTTTGAAAAAGAGAATGAATACTAACTCTAGGGTGACAAAACATGATGGTATATCAGGTGAGAAGGCCCAAATGTACTCACTCTAGGGCCATGAAACTTCTGACTGTGCATGGGGTGAGAAAGCCCAAAAGGTAAGATACATACGCTAGTTGGTATGCACTCAAAAACACAAAAAGGCTATGGGGAGAATTCATACCGCTAGGTGGGCTTCCCACTCAACCATATTAAAGTTATACCTATTAATAACTTTAACAAGGTGCCACAAAGAAGAAAAATTCTCATGAACAAAAATAAAAGGGTACCATATTCATGCAACTTGCATTATGCAAGGTGGAAAAAGATGCAAAATGAAAAAATGTAAAATGTGAAAGATGTTCAAGGGTATGTGCAGGATCATGATGGGCCAAAAAGTGGCAATATGATGGGTATGTGGCTAATGACTATTTTTTACCCAAAATTGATGAAACGAAAAGGGTTTTTAAAGGAGATTCTTAGCTTTCTGATATAAATTATGCTTTACTTTGAATTTAATAAGTAATTATTATTCATTTCTATTTGAATTGACTAAAGTCCTGATTTAATAGGCTGATTGAAAAGAATCTATAGCTTTTAAGCAATTATCACATTTTTGAATCCAAAACATGTGTCACATTCTATGCTTCACATACTATAGGATTTAAAAAAAATGAATTTCATAAATTTTTGACCAAGTTAAGGTGGTAGGACACGATTTTATATTTTTAAAAAGTTGTAATAAAAATTCATAATTAATTATTTACTTGGAAACAAATTACAAAAAATATGCATCACATCAAGGCATGAGTCCTCTACTTATATCTAAAATATTATTAAAAATATTATCATTTTATTGTGGTTAGGGTGGTCAAACAAACACCTAATTCTTATTTTTTCCACTGAAATTTAAGTACCACTACATTGAAATTTCAAATTTTCACCAAATAGATTTTTATTTTTTAAACATACCTAGTAGTTTAGAAACTACATTCAATTTTCTACAGATTCTATTCTTACACATTTTTGAAATAATATAGATAACTTATTTAAATTTTTATGTCAAGTTTCCTAACTCTTATTTTTCTAAATTTTTTGCACTTAAGGGCTTGTTTTTTCCATGATGATCCTGTACATACCCTCGAAGGAGTCTTGTTTAGTTCATGCAAGGTCAGTCACTTAGGGAACATTGTCTATAATGTCTCCAAGAGAGGGCTAATCAAAGAATATTATATTCAAAACTTAGGGGATGCAGTACGTCACATCAAGCCACCAAGAGGAATGTAATATGCTAAGATAGAACACACTTATGAAGGACATCACACCAAATGTCATCCATAAAGTGATGAATGCATCATATAAATGACAAGGCTACACTTAGAACCAAGAATGTAAATGATGATGGTAATGTATGCCCCCCACTTTAAAGGAATTGCTACACATCGTGTTGTGAGCAATTATTTTAAAGTAGAAAGAGAAAGAAAAAGAAAAAAGAAAACAACACATGAGAGCCAACTTGGAAAGCCTTATTCCAAGTCATATGTTTTGAAGGTAGGCTTTGTCATGAGGAAAGATAGTATGTCATAGGTGAGTCAATCTTAAGACATTTCATCACATCCCAAGCTTTCTCTTATATGTTCATGAAAAGTTAATGATGAGTTAAAAGAGACAACAAGAGACATACAAGGACAAGACTATCATACCCCTTGCCCCCAACTGAATGTGGAACAAAGTTGAGCCTATAATGGATAAAATGAATTATGAGGTAGAGGAATGAGGTGCTCCAACATGAGGGAGAGCACCACACTCCTTGAGATGTTAAATGTTATTGTTGTGCAAAGTCTTTTATAAAAGTGGAGATAAGGGAGATACCCCTAGATCTTTCTTGAAAGAGTATGATATGTCAGTTTTTTTCATGTGTGCATTGCATCCTTATGTAGGAGGAAGGTTGTAACTAATAGCATAACAATATTCCAAATGATATGAAGGGGGTGTGTGTTTGTGATAAGGATTGGTTTCTTTACAAGAATGCAAATCCTTTTTATCATTACGTGTGATTGTTGCATGAGGGATGGGAGTTATATTGCCCTCATCGGCACCATGGGGTGATTTGGTAGAACAAAGTTGAGCAACTATAACACATGGTTGTGTGGGTTTGGTTTGAGATATTGCACACCCTCCCTTAAAGGTAGGTGTGAAACTCCAATCACTAGTAGGGCTTGTGTTTGAAAATGAATTGTTTGTATATGAATCTTTGGACCATGAGGTTGAGATTTTGGAAATGTTATGGAAAGCGTGTAGAATCTAATGACCCCCAATTATAATGAAAGTTTTTTGTGGGTGAAGAGTTAGCATCAACTTGTATAGGTTCAAGTTTTGATCAAGGAATGAAAGGATTAGGGGAGTTGGAAGTGTTGTGATTATCTTACACATAGCTTTGCTTAGCTGCATCAATTGTGTATATCTTGTTGTTTTATGCAAACTTCATGAGACGATGAAGGGTAGATGGGACTCCTTTCATAGCATGAATCCATGGTATCCCTAGAATAAGAGTGTATGGAAGGGGTTCTTGCATGATATGAATAGAGGTAGGCAACACTGAAGGTCTGACCTCAATAGGTAATGTGATCATACCAAGTGGTTTCCTATGAACATTGTCAAAGCCACGAATATGAACATTGTTAAGTTGAATTAACTTTTTTTCCATGCCAAGTTTGTTTATGAGGTCCATGCTACAAAAATTAATTTATGATCCATTGTCAATGAGAGTATGCTTAACTAGGGTTTCATTAATGATCACCTTTATCATCAAGGGATCATTTTTGTGTTGAATGTCAAGTGGGGGTAATTCATGTTTAGGGAATGTGATTTCTAACTAGGTGGCTTGTATGGAATGAGGGGAGGATGTTACATGATTCGGTTTGATGCAATATTGGATCTCTTCCTTCTGTATTTCCAACATTTCATGGAAGCGAAGTTTGATTGTTGGTGAAAGTTGAATAAGCTCCCATACAAATATATTAGCAGGAGTCTTTTTAAGATCTTCAACACTAGGCACCTTTTGAGGAAAAGGTAATGGTGTAGGAGTGTTGTGTGGTCCCCTAGATGTTTGAGTCACTAAGTTACAACTTAGTGACTAAAAAACATTGTTATGAGTAGATTGCATCATGGATTTCAAGACAAATCAATTTTTTTTATACATTTTTCACTAGTGGAAGGTGGCTTAGGAATCTCACTAATTAAAGTAGATCCTGCTTGTGTTGTCATAACCTCAAAATTTTTGTCTTGATTGGTATGATATGGTGGTGAAGGGGACTCTAATGCCACTTGAGTACCCTCATCTAGGGAAGGTTAAGTGGTTGAAGGATATGTGTCAATGGTCATATGTTTGTACACCATGAGATTCTCCCTAGGAGGAGAGTTTTTAGGAGAACAACTAGCCCAATATTTGTGACATTCATAAGTTGGTTCTTCTAAAAGGACTTCATCGCAAGTAGGGGAATTATCAATGGTTGAAGTTTTTTTCAAGAGGGGTTTCCCTAGGTGAAGGGGGAAAACTAAGATATTTATGGCCTTCATTGATTGTGTTGTCTAACATCAAAGTATCCACTTCACAACTAGGAGAGATACTAGAGGAAGAAAAAATGTTGTTGTCATGATCATCTAAGGTTGTATTTTCTTGTTTATCAATATCTTGTCCACTAAGAGAGTGAAGAGGGGAGAAACAACTAGGATTCTTAAAAATCTCATGAAATGGTTCTTCTACCAAAATATCTTCATCACCAAGAGGAGAGATATTATGGGAAGAACAAGTATGAATGTTGGGAATGTCCAAGGTTGTAGTCTCTTTCATAAAAACACTCTCATAGGGAAGAGAAAGGAAATTTTTCTTAACATGTTGACATATGTAAGGTACTAGCATTGTTTGAATAAGAATGAAAAGCACATGTAACCATGTCATGCAATGGTTCAACAATATGAACAATTATGTATATGCAAAGGTACAAAACTCTCTTATCCCATGTATGCAACATCTTAAAAATGTAAACAATGTACATGCAAGAATGAAAACCACTTATAACAAAATTATGCAAAGGTTTATGAATAGAAATATTGTATATGCAAAAGTGAAAAGTACTTTTATCAATGTTATGCAAAATTGTAGAAATGGAAGCATTTTCAGATGTAAGGATGTGTGCAAATGAAGTGATTTGAAAAATGAGGAATCTAAAATGATGTTTTTGAGCTAAATGCATAAAAAAATGTTCTAGAAACTTTCTAGACTTATCCTAAATGATACTAGGAGGCTTAGGAAGTAAAAAAATGAAGTTTCCGGTGTAGTAACAAACAGTCAAAAATTTGGACAGGGATTGATTCGCCCAGTATGGCGCATGAGTCCCAGTATTGGTTTTTTACAAAATTTGTAGGAATTTTGAAGTGTTTTTGATGTATTTAAGGTTGTAAGATTCAGACCTAAGATGGAGATGTAGAATTTCAAATATTGTTAAGGAAATTGTATACAAAAATGCAAGCTAAATGCACTTTTTTCTAATACAAAAATTTGAAACTAAACAATGAATGAAATGAGCTATTTTAAGTGAGATCTAGTGAAATGCATGTTACCAAAATGAAACTAACTAATATAGGTATGAAATGACACCAAAAAGAAGCTAAAAATAGGGTTTTTAGCTCTGTAAAAGACATTTTCAAGGGTCAGAAGGGACTGATTCGCCCAGGGTGGCGAATGAGTCCCAGTATGGACTTTTTCAGAAATTTTAAAAAAAATTTAGGGAGTTTTATGGTTTTTAAGTGCTATGATGCAAACCTAAATGAAAATGCAGAATTTTAGAAAAGGTGAATGAATTTAGATGCCTACAATGCAACCTAAATGCACTTTTTATGAATACAAAATTTGAAACCTAGCATGCAAAGTAACTAATGCAAACCCTAATGCAAAGTCAATGAAAGGCTAGATATATGATGCAAGACTCCAAAATCAAACAATAAAATTTTTAAAAAGTAGGTTCATCAAAATGAAACATAGATTTTTGGTACCCACTTGCTTTCTAGCTCTCCTATGGTTTTTCACCTAGAAGGAGAAAGATGGGCCAAAAATGCTTATGTTACATTCAAAGTCAATGTAATATGGATAGAATAATGATGAAATATGCCTAGATATAATGCTTGAATGCAAGAAAAGAATGAGATTGATTGACTAATGAATAGAAATTAAAGGAAAACAACTTGTTTGAAAACACACTATGTAATGCAACAATGAACTAGAAATGAATGCAAAGCTAAACAAAATTGAACCAAACTGAAAGTGTGCACTTGGAATGTTGAAGAAGAATGGAAATTATTTCTGAAATGCTGCTGATGCTGATTTTCAGACCTAGAGGGACTCATTCGCCACCCATGGAGAATGGGTCCCACTTAGGACCTAAAAACAAGTGTTGGGAAATAAGTTATATTTAATATTGTTTGTCAGGATAATACTCAAAAAAACACTTAATTAAGCATATGAGAGCATGAAGGGGCCAAATAAAGCATGAGAAAGGGATAAATAGTGAAGATATGCCTAGAAAAGCGTGAAAGCTTGTCACAAGACTTTACAACACTTCAAAATAGGACTTATTGATGAATAAAAAGGTGATATGAAATTATTTCTAAAATACTAATGATGCTTATTTTCATGTTGGGTTCACCAAAATGAAACAGAATTTTGGTACTCGCTTTCTAGCTCTCGTAGGGTTTTTCACCTAGAAGGAGAAAGATGGGCAAAAAATGCTTATGTTACATTCAAAGTCAATGCAATATGGATAGAATATGGATGCAACATGCCTAGATATAATGCTTCAATGCAAGAAATGAATGAGATTGATTGAATAATGAATAGAAACTAAAGGAAAACAATTTTTTTGAAAACACGTTGTGTAATGCAACAATGAAATAGAAATGAATGCAAAGCTAGACATAATTGAACCAAATTGAAAGTGTGCACCTAGAATGTTGAAGAAGACTGGAAATTATTTTTGAAATGCTACTAATGTTGATTTTCAAGCCTAGAGGGACTCATTCGCAATTCTGGTCGAATCAGTCCTAGTTCTGTCAAACTGTACCAGAATCTATTTCTAACAAAAGGGTATTCAAAAATGTCAAAAATCCAAAAAATTGACCTTGGAGTGGGACTCATTCACCACCCATGGAAAATGAGTCCACTTTTGAATTTTTGGATTTTCAAAGGTGGATTCTGAAGCTTTCGATCTACACTTTGATGCCCTACAGGTGTCTACTTCCGAAATTATGATTTACGGGTTTGAAAATGAGATTTGTTTGATACTTTGACTTGTTGAATGGGAAGAAGACTTGAGAAACCTTGCAACTTGATATTCAATGATTTCCAAGCTTCCAAGATTCTTAAATCTACAAACACACAAGAAGAGAATGAGAAATGTTGATTGTTAGGGTATGTGGGTTTGCCTTGGTCAAACCCCGTTTAGGTAAGTAAACCAAAATGATGAAGGAATAGAATGAAACATGCAATGATGGAATAGGTTACCATACCATGATGATAGATCTTGAAATTCTGCAACAAAACATGAAGAATCAGTCCTTGAATGTCTTTAGAATCTCTCTTGATGATTCGTAATGTTGAAAATCTAAGTTGCTTGATGGAAGATTAGTGGATGAATGAATGATGAGAGAGATATAAAATGAGGAGAAAAACACTTATTTATACACAATTGTTCCTTAGTATCCCATTCATGTACCTCATCACAGGCCCACATCAAGTGATTTTGAATAAAAACCCGAAAGGAAATTTGAAATATTTTAAATTTGTAGCAAAGAGGGATTCATTCATCACACATGGTGAATGGGTCCCACCTTGGACTTGTAAGTAGGTGTCAGGGATTATCTTGCATTTAATGTTGTTTTTTGGGTTTACATTCAAAAATACACTTAATTAAGCCTATAAGGGAATAAAGGGGTCAAACAAAGCATACGGAAGGGATAAATAGTGAAATTATTCATAGAAAAGTGTGAAATCTTGTTAGAAGAATTTACAACACTTTAAAATAGGACTTGATGATGAATAAAAAGGAATATTTAAATGAATTATAATAAAAAGTGTCTAGAAGAGTGTAGAAATTGTTAGAGTAATAAGTTATTATGCTTAATTAATTACATCACATTGATTAATTAATTAAGTCACTTATTCCTCTTTATTACTTAAGCTAAACATAGGCACATTAATAATTAATTAATTAATTAATTATTAAGTGTGCACACTAGGGTTTCATTTAGGGTTTTCCTTTTAGGGTTTCTTGATCTCCTTCATAAGGATTGATCACTTTGTAATAATCAATTCTCTTAATGCATTTCACTTTGAGGTTCAGAGAACATCTTTTTGGTTCTTCATATCTTTTGCATGTGATAGGTATCCATCTTGCATGCAAGTGATTTTGGTTTTCTAACATGGTATTAGAGCTCCAGACCTACAGCTGCTTGTTCATGATCTGAAGATATGGCCTCTCTGTGAGTTTCAAGTGCAAGGGTTTCCATAAGCATCTGTTTTGCAAGATCTAGGGGTAGCCAATTTTTTGGAGTAGTTTGAGTAGAAACGGAGGTCACCATTGTGTTTGCAGCGGCCAAAAACCTTAAGAACGCCTATCGTTTCATCGATTTTGGTGCAGTTGATCCGGGAGGAAAAATTGTTTTGTCTAGAGGGTCGTACGGCCTCCCTAGCATGCAGATCAAGGTGTGGATTTCAAAAAAAAATTCATAAAAACTAGGTTTTTTGGGGTCCGTGCAGCGCTGCGAATTCAAAAAATCACCGCCGCCTAGCGGCCACCTAGCGGCCACCCATCCGCCAGTGCCACCCACGCTTCCCGCCAGTGCCGCCACCCTGCTCTGCCAGCAACCGGTCAGCGCAACCCAACCTCCACCAAGGTCAGCCCCGCCGAGCCCTTCTGCTCCACCGGCGGTCATATGGGGACCAAGGGCTCCACCCCAACCACCGACCAGACCCTTCCAACACCAGCCCGTGGTCATATGCACGACCAAGGGCCGAATTTTTTTGCAGGAGGAGGTGTTTTTTTGCGCCGACAGCCAGATGGCCATCAAATTTTTTGCTGTGAACTGCTGACGTCAGCATGATGTCATCCATACAGCCGGCCCTCTTTGCCCCTCATAACCCTAGTTTTTTCTAAAAGAGCAATTTTTTTCTTTTGGCCATAACTTGGGCATACGATATCAAAATTGGGAAAATGAGATATCACTGGAAAGCTGGTTCCGAGTACTTTCCAATAGTGTTGTTTATTTTTTAATATTTTACTATTTTCCTACATTTATTATTGTTTGAAGTCAGATGTTGTTTTTGTACTTTCGAGCTCATAACTTTTTTCCACGATGTCTAATTTTCACCTCGTTTGTGGCGTTGGAAAGGTATTGAGGAGCTCTATGTTTATGTCTATGCACTTTTTCTATATCTATCCTAGGTTTATCAGTTAGTCCATATTTGGTCCGATGGGTTGTTTAGCGATTACTTGGATGTTTTGGCAGTTGGGAGAGTGCATCTTACATCTTTGCACTTCATTTTCAGTAATACATCATTCAATAATTGCTTGTTACTTCATAGATTCCAGGGTTGTTCCCATTTGGAGCTTTTGAGTGTTCCGTGGCATTGGGTCTGCTGTCACATTATTTTGATTTCAGTTTGGTTTTAGTTGTAGACAGAGATATCTTTCCTTGCTTGTCAGATTGCGGTTCTAGTGTTACTCTATAGAGTTCTTCCAGTGCTTCTTTGCAACATATCATCACATTGTAGGGGGGTTTTGTCCCACTGGGTTTTTCCTTCTCTACTTATTTCTTGCATTTGTAAATGGGTACCTGATCAGGCCTAGTTGTTGGGACCCATCTTTGCTTTCATGCATCTTATTCTAGTGTTTTAGCTTCTTCCTAAGTTCATCTTAAGGGGGGTGTTAGAGTAATAAGTTATTATGCTTAATTAATTACATCACATTAATTAATTAATTAAGTCACTTATTCCTCTTTATTACTTAAGCTAAACTTAGGCACATTAATAATTAATTAATTGATTAATTATTAAGTGTGCACACTAGGATTTCATTTAGGGTTTCCCTTTTAGGGTTTCTTGATCTTCTTCATAAGGATTGATCACTTTGTAATAATCGATTCTCTTAATGCATTTTACACTTTGAGGTTCAGAGAACATCTTTTTGGTTCTTCATATCTTTTGCATGTGATAGGTATCCATCTTGCATGCAGGTGATTTTGGTTTTCTAACAGAAATGCCTTACAACACTTTACAACACTTCACAACACCTTCACAAAACATCATTAAATGAATTTTATTCAATTTGCAAGGGTCCAAGACCCAGTGTGGATATATAAAATGCCTCACAACACTAGATTAAGACATCATTAGGTTCAATTTATCATGAATTAATCCCATGCCAAGCAAAGGGCCCTATTTTCTATGACACAACTGTTATCTCAAAAAATTATGTACACATACAATATACCAACCATAGATTATGGTAGCGGCCCCCAAACTAAAATAAAGATCCACAGAATATATATATATTAAACCCAAATCAATGCACATAAGGTGAATTCCATAGATCAATTGCATTCAATATGCATTACAGAATATATCAAATAATTGAAAGTTAACAGTACAAGCTCACCCTAGCGTGAAAAGAGGACATCAATCAATACAAAGAGAGAAACAGTGAATATTTTAGATTACATGGTGCCAAATGAGGAGTATAGAACATTAAGAGGAATGCATCCAAGTTAGATACTAAAGAAAACATGAAACCTCATGCATTCGATTACTTCATATCATCCTTAATGCACTTGATTGAAAGCATTCTAATAATAGCTCTTATTGCATAAAACTTGACTGGAGATTGAGTGAATGTTACTTGACTTAACCAAAAGAATTTAATAAAGGTGATGGCGATACAAGCCATGAATAAATAGCAATAAAAATGAGATAGATGGATGTGCTTCCAAATAACTAATACATATATAACACACATGCATAGATTAAGGAAGAAATATTATAGATACAAAGAAGCCTGCAACTAAGAAAGTAAATAGATGACTAGAACAGGGGCGGCGACCTTAGTTAGCTTATGTGAAGTTTAAAATATTATAATATAGAATGCCTATGGGAGTTGAAAACCATGGCTTCCAAACTCCTCTAATCTTAAATGCACTCATTCACATATACAAAACCCATGACTTGAGCCACAAATAAGATAACAGAAGAAAATATAAAAACCCCATATAGTGTCATGGCTGAGTGACAAGTTACTCAGAAAGAGCAATAGAAAATCGATATTACTAGCTACAAACAATAACTTTTAGGCCATAATTAAAGTCTTCAAAGGAAGCAAGAATTGAATCAATAATCACACCAAATAAATAAAATAGAGAGTATCTATTGTTACAAGTGAAGTGTTGTGTTTATTGTAGATGAATTTGAGGAAAAATGTTAAAATATGCAACAAGATACACAAATATTCCCAAAGAATAAAGATTTCAATAGTTGTATAGCATTTACAAAATAAACACACTCAAAAGTAAGTAAAAATAGTTTAGTTTCCACTAGAACAATGAATTCATTTCTATTTCCTACAAGTCTAGAATTAGTTCAGCAAGAACTTGGTTTTTTTCTCCTGTTGCCCAAGTGCTAATTTTATGTAGAGCTCAATTTCAACCTGCTACTGTAATTCCAACTTCCACACCTTCTAAAATCCACAACACTGCAAAAACTCCCAATTTACAAAGCTTCCAAACCTCTAAGAAAATATTTGAAGAACCAAAGAGAGAATGTTCATGACAAGAAAATAAATTATTTACAGAAGATTAATTTGAAATCCCCTTAACTAATTTATTTATTACTCCCATCCATAACTGCATGCACTTCATAATTTAATTAATTTATTTAATTTTTTTTCCACTATCGATAACTTCTTCCATTTATTATTATTTTGTAATTTTTTTTACCATATCTAATGATTTGCACACAAATAAATCAACTTTTAAGGTAATTATTTATTAACTTAATCTTTCATATAGTTTATTTACACAATCACATCAATTTAATATATTCATTTAAACATTTCATTTTAAACCATAAATTTTGATTTATTAAAATCAAATAAATACTTTAATAATATTCTATTCAATCTATACTTCAATTATGTAAAAGCTTTTATTTTAATTACCCCAAGCCTTTTAATTTTGATAATCTTTATTTCAATGTAATAATCAAAAAAAGAACTAATCATGTACATTACTCAAATGAAAATGTTGTTAGGTAATACTAGACCGCAAAGTGAAACAAAAGGAAAAACTACAACATTGATAGACCAACACGAACTGTCCTTACAGACATTGTGTGACAAGCAGACACTCATCCTCATCAAGGATGATGGCTAAACATGGGGGACCTAATGCTATCTTTGAATCAATAATCTCCATTGGGCTTAAGGAATGATCAAACCTAGCAATTCAGGTGGAGTCAATGCCTGGTACCTGCAACCTACAACAAACCACACTATTGAGCATGTACATAGACAACCAAGCAAACACACTGTGAAGGAAAAATCACAGCATCACAGGGCACTCCCAAGCGAGTGATGTGACCTTGTTCCCCTCCACTAATATATCAACACACAATAATCATATACCAAATCATGATAATAACATACATCTAATAATCATATTATACTCATATAAATAATAACCCACATAATCAATTAAACTGATCTACTAAGCATGGTATAAGCATAAACATCGATGATAAGAGTGTCATTATAACTATGCATAAAAGTATCATAATATCCAAGTATCATCAAACAAAGTATCATAATGTCCAAATAAAATCAAGTAACTATCAAAAGTAGAAAGAAAACTAAGGGGCACTACATCTCCCCCTAGGACTAGGCTTACTCCTAGAAGCCTGCAAATAGATATGGGTATAACTCTCTCATTTTGGAAGCAAGTTCCCATGTAGCAGAAGAATCATCATTTGGATCCAACTATACCCTAGCCTACTCAATGTCTTGTCCCTTGAGTGTGAGTCTCCTATGTTGTATGATGCTCATGGGCTCCAAAGCCAACTGCTCATCTTCTACCTGTAATGCATTCCAATCAAGAACATGAGATATATCTAGATAATAAGGTCTTAGAACTGAAATGTGAAACACATCATGAATGTGTGATCTACATTAGGTGGAAACGAAAGATAGAATGTAATAGGACCAATCCTCTCCAAGATCTCGAAAGGCCAAACAAAGTGTGGTGCGAGCTTAGAGGCTTTTTCATAATGGATCAAAATCTTTCGAGGATGCACCCACAGGAATATCTAGTCTCCAACTAAGAACTGATGGTCCACCCTATGAGCATCAACATATTTCTTTTCTCTATCCTTGACTGCCACCAAATTCTCCCTATTGTGAATCACCTACTACTCCATCTCTTGAAGCATCTCCAGGCCAAGAATAACTTTGTCCTCTGAATGATCCCAACTCAACAGGGTCCAACAAGGATGACCATATAAAACCTAGAAAGAAGGCATGCCAATAGAACTATGATAATTGTTATTGTATGCAAACTCAACCAAATACAGGTAGTCCTCCCAATGAGACTACTAATCCATAACACACATCCGAAGCACATCCTTGAGGATCTGATTGACCATCTTAGTCTACCCATTATTCTTTAGATGATAAGCTAAACTAAAGTTCAACTAAGTCCCCAACACATGTTGTAGGGACATCTAAAAAGCTAAAGTAAACATTGGATCTCTGTCTTAAATAATCTTGCGAGGAATACTGTGTAACCTGAAAATATCCTCAATGAAAACTCTGGCCACTAATGAAGCATTGTATGTCGATTGGACATGAGAGAATTGTGCCACCTTCTTCAACCTGTGCACAGTGACCATAGTGGCATCATGCCTATGGGAAGACAGTGACAATCCAAAAACAAAATCTAGCAATATGATGTCCCATTTCCACTCTAGAACCAGATGAGGCTGTAAAAGACCTACAGGATGCTGGTGTTCTACCTTCAATCTCTGACACTCCAAACATCTCAACAAAAAATCAACAATATCTCTACTCATTCCAGCCAAATAGTACATTTGACGAAGGTCTACGTGCATTTTCTTGACACTTGGATGAGTTGAATAGGGTGCCTGATGTGCCTCTCACATGATCAAAGTACAAAGATCTCCTGAGGAAGGAATGTAAATATGAAAAGTTCCTCAAAAGGCCATCTGACTCAAGGGAATTGAACCGTAGATTTTTGGCACCCTAATTCTTTATAGCTCTTATAGGGTTTTTCACCTAAAAGGAGAAAGAAGGGCCAAAATGCATATGGTTCATTCATAGGTTAATGAAATATGGATGGAATGAGGATGCAATATACCTAGATACAATTTTTGAATAAAACAGACTAATAAGATTGATTGATTAATGGATGGAAACTAAAGGAAAAGAACTTGTTTGAAAACACATTGTGTTATGCAAAAATGAATTAGAAATGCATGCAAAACTGAACAAAACTAAACCAAACTAAAATTTTGCACTTGGAATGTGGATGAAGACTGGAAATAGCTTTTGAAATGTTCATAATCTTGATTTTTAGGCCTAGTGGGACTCATTTGCCATTCTGGGAGAATCAGTCCTAGTTCTGCAAAACTGAGCCAGAACCCATTCCTGACAAAAGGGTACCTAAAAATGCAAAAAAATAAAAATTGACCCTGGATTGGGACTCATTTGCTATATATGGTGAATGAATCCACTTTTGAATTTCTAAATTTTCAAAAGTGGAATCCAGAGCTTCTGATCTACACTTTGACTTCCTACAGGTGTTAGTTTCCAAAACTTTGATTTACGGGTCTGAAAATGAGTTTTTGTTGATATTTTAACTTGTTGAATGATGATAAGGCTTGAGAAACTTTGTAACTTGATCTTCAATTATTTCCAAGCTTCCAATAGTCCCAAATCTATAAACACACAAGGAAAAAGAGAGAGATGTTGAATGTCAGGGCATGGGGGTTTTCCTTGGTCAAACCTCTTTTAGGTAATTAAGACAAAATGATGTAAGAAAGTAATGATACATGCAATTTAATATAGATTAATACCTTTCCATTATGATTTATCTTGAAATTTTGCAACAAAACATGAAGAATCTACCCTTGAATGTCTAAAAATTGACCTTTAATGACTTGTAATGGTAAAACCCTAAGTTAGCTGGCTTGAGATGGAAGATTGGTGAATGAATGAATGATAAGAGGTAAGATATGTGAAAATGAGTTGAAAGACTTATATTTATAGGAAACTCACCTATTTTACTTGTTAATACCTCATCACAGGCCGACATGAAGCAATATTGAACTCAAATTTCACTTTTTTTCCAGATCAAAGGTCAAAATTGGGCCAAATGGGACTCATTTTCCACCCATGGTGAACGGGTCCCACCTAGATAGGATTGATTCACCATGCATGGAGAATGGGTCCCACAGGGGCCAATTTGACAGCTAGGAAGCTAGGAGATAAGGAAATAAGGTTTAAATTGCAACCTTGTCGGGTATTTTATCAAATATTGCCTTAGGATGCACAATATGGGTTAATAGGGGACTATTAGTGATGATTTAAAGATGAAATAGGGCTTGGGATGCATAAATTAATGTGAAAGTGTGATTAAATACACTTTACAACACTAAAATGAGGTCCACATAGCCTAGGAAGGCACAAAAACCAATGTGAATGTGCAAGACACATTACAACACTAGTTTAACATTAAGATTAATTCAAAATCCTTCTAAATTGATGTGATAATGTTATTAAAAACATTTTATAATGTTTAATTGAGGATAAATAGGTTCATTAGGTTTAGAAAAGTGTGAAGGTATCTTACAACACTTTACAACACCTTTACAAGATGTCGTTAAATGCATTTGAAAGGGTCCAAGACCCAGTGTGGATGCTTAAAATGCCCCACAACAATTGAATCAAGGCCTCATTAAGTCCAATTTATCATGAATTATTCCCATGTCAAGCAAGAGACCCTTTTTTCTACAGTTCATTTAGCCCCCACTTTAGTGAGAGGATGAACTTGCTTCAAAATCACACTAAAGTAGACATTCAAGAGAGATCTAAGTGTATAGATGCACATATGACAAAGAATGACAATGATCAAGAAGGAAGTCAAGCCCCCATGATCCAAGATCCTAATTTAAACCATCAAGATACAAAATCATGCAATGGAAAGAACTAGGAAGATGAAAGTGAAAAGGTGGATCAAGCTTTGATCGTTTGTCCAGCTAGTTGTGGATTACATCTAGGTTGTTTGGTTCGGAAAAAGAAATGTATACTCACTCTGGGATGACAGAACTTGTTGGTTGTCTACTGGGTGAGAAGGCCAAAGGGTGAGAAACATATGCTAGTTGATATGCACTCACAAAACACATAGGTGCCTATGAGGAAATTCATGCCTAGAATGGGCTTCCCGCTCAACCATACCAAAGTTATACCTCCCGATAACTTTAATAAGGTGCCACAAAGGAAAATGATTTTCAAGCTCTATGAGGTAAGAAAAACTTTGTATGCTTGAAACTCATAGACATTGTTAGTGTAAGGATTGTTCAAAGGTATTTTGTTTAGTTTGTACGAGGTCTCATCTTAGGGAACATCATGCCAAATATCTCCAAGAGCTCAAATAAGTGAAAATGGTCTCATCTTGAGGAACATTGTACCTAATGTTTCTGAGAGAGGAAATCAAAAGAAAAAGAAAATAACACAATGAAATGTGAGTGGTGACGTATGCCCCCACTTTAAAGCGGTTGCGAACACAAATACTATGAGAAATTTCTTTAAAGTAGAAGAAGAGGACATGTGAGCTTACTTGGAAAGCCCTATGCCAAGTCATATGTTTTCGATAAGCTATGTCATGAAGAATGGGAAGTATGTCATATGTGAGCCAACTTAAGCCTTGTTGTCCACATCCACAACTTGCTCTTATGTATTAATGAAAGGTTAACAACTAGCCAAAGGAGCCAACCAAAAGTGACATACAAGGACAAGGTTGTCTAACCTCTTGCCCCCACCTAGTGCAAGACAAAGGTGAGCCTGGAATGGATGATGGTATGCATGCTAGAGTGAAAATCAATGTCAATTAGAGGAATTAGGTGCCCCCATATAAGGAAGCATACCAAACTCCTAAAAATGTTGGATTATATGACTCAAAGCCTTACATTCATTAGTGGAATGACCATGAACTCTATGATAGCCGCATAATGAAGTTTTGTCATAGCATTTCTTTCGAGTTCTGGGAGGGAGCGTGATCAAGTGATCTTGGAGGAGTCTCGAAAAGATACCCTTTGGATCAAGAGGAGAAGGTGGTCTTGTGATTTGCATCAAAGATACATCTTGCTTAGTAGTAGAGGTCATACTTACACAAGCTTCTCTAGATTGTGATATTTTTTACTTTCTTATAGGAGGGAAAATCTATCGGCTGCGAATATTTAGTGTCTTGTGAGATGACATTGACATTAAGCGAAGGTGTAGGTGCTTATTTTATGTTTGGTAAAGGATGATGTTCAAGACCACTAGTGTTGAGGTGTTCAAGATGGATGACTATTAAAGATGATTTAGGAGCATGTTGTGTGAGATTATTGATGTTGGGTGAGGGTTTGGCGATTTCTATTTCAAGACAATAACCAAGACCATGAGTTGTTTGTTGTGTGATAGGGTCAATAGGGTTGTGGATACCTTGTTTGTTAGCACCACATCCTTTTCCACTATATCCAAGTTTTTTCACAAGTTCATAACCTTTTCCATAAAGCTTCTTTATTGCTTTTGGATCAGGTGATGGTTCATTGTTGTGTTCGTCAAAGGTTGTTGTATAGTTTTCTTCTTTGTATAAAGTGGTTGAGGTGGATGATTTTGAAAGGTCATCAAAATTTGACCTATTAACATTATGGTTGTGTATTTTCCCTTATTTGATATTTTTCGATGATTTTGAATTCGCCCATGAAGTCATGCTCAAAATCCAAGGAATCCCAATCATCTTCCAATAATGACGTGTGATGTTCAATATGTTGTTGTTTGTCTTTTTGTTGTGTAGGTTCCACTTGTGTGGTTGGTGTTAATGTGTTCAAGGGGTTCTCTTTGGTTTTTTCATGTTGTAAGACACTATAAGGTTTAGGATCAACATCAAGGGTGTTTACTTTGTTGTTGTAAATGTATTTCATTTTGCAATGAAGAGTGGTAGGAACACCTTTCATGGCATGAATCCATTGTCTCCCTAAGATAAGATTGGATGAAAGTTCATAAGGCATGACATGGATTGGTGTATTCAAGGCGACCACTCCAGCAGTAAGAGGCATAATGATTACCCCTATCGGTTTTTTTTTGACATTATCAAATCCCTTAATAGATATAGAATCAGGTTGAATGGTTGATTTATCAATGCTAAACCTATCCAAAAGTATCACACTACACACATTAAGATCAAGAATATTATCTACAAGAGTTCTCTTTATCCCTTTTGTGTTGTATTGAGCAATGATCATGAAAGCTTCATTTTTTTTTCACAACTCTAAAGGAGGGAGCTCATGTTGATGGAATGTAATTTCAAGATTCATGCTATGGATTAACACTGCCACATCATTCAGAGTTATACTAGGAGGAACTACAATTTTTTGTAAGGTTGTTTGAAGAATAGTGTGATAATTTGGTGAGTTTTGAAGTAAATCCATTGAAGGGAAATCTTTGCAAGAGTATTCTTTAATTGTTCAACAAGATCATACTCCTTTGTGTGTGGGAGGTAACAAGGAGCACTAGGCAGATTGGGTAAAGGTAAGGAGGCTGGGGTTGGTTGGGGTGGTTTCAGATTATGTCAAGTATTATATGTATGAGCAACAGTATTATAACTTGGTTGTTGCGATACATTAGTTTGAGGAGGGTAAAGGATAAGTTCAAGATTATTTTGAGTTTTTTGTTTGTGTGAGGGTGGATAGAGAATTAGAGAGTTGTTAGGATGTCACACATGGTATGTATGAGGTCCAGTGATTGAGGGGGATCTAATGGAAACTTGCACATGCATAACCTTAGCGGTCTTGGTTTGATGTATTTCTAAGGAAGAGAAATCGAGAATCACCATTTTATCTAAGGAAGATCTGCATTATTATTGTTGTCATTTTCTAGCACCATGATATTCTCTCTAGAAGGAGATATTTTAGGAGAACAACAAGCCACATGTTCTTGAAAAGTAAGGCTAGGTTCTTAGAAAATGACTTCATCGCTAATAGGGGAATGATCAATGATGGGAGTGTCAAGAGGGGGATGATTAGGGGAAGGTGTTAGTTGAATGTCCATTTCCTGTAAGGTTTTATTCTCTTGTGCTATGTTATCTACCCTACTAGGAGAGCTTGTAATATGTTCACCCACATTTGAAGTGTGTAAAGTAGCTTCATCACAAGTGAGGGAGGCATCAAGAGAAGGATCACTATCGTTTTCAAATAGATTATGCCAAATGGGAGGAGCATTAGGGAAGGGAGGGTCAAGATTCTCATGACTCTTAATAGGGATGTCTTCTAATACCAACCTATCCTCTTGACATCGAGGAGGGATATTAGGAGATGGAAAAATTTGATTGTCATGATTATGGAAATTAGGTAAGGTGGTATTCAAGAATGTTCTATGTTTTCATCTTCTTGTTTTCTAAAGTCTTCCAGAGGCTGAAGAGGAGAGAGACAATCAAGACTCACAGTGCTTGTAGCTCCTTTCACCAAAATACCTTCATCACTAATAGGAGAGGTGTTGGGAGAAGAAAAATTATGAGTGTCATGATTATCTACACTTGCATCCTCTTGTGTTATTATATTCTTGCAAATCCGATAGGTACTGGGAGGGTATACAAAATTCTTATCAAATGCTTTACTTTGCTCTTCTAGATGATGTTCATGAAAAATAGAATCATACAAGCCACTTGCTATTCTAGAAACATGGAATGATTTAAGAGAACACATACTAACATGAGAAAGTAAATAAAGTGCAATATAATGACTTAAAATGAAATACAATTTTTAGATATGAAACAAGGTAATTTTCTGATTACATGATGCGCCAATTAGAAAAAATGACATGTGGAAAATGAAAATGTGAAATGGAGCAATACATGAAATGAGCTATTTTAAGCTAAATCTAATGAAATTCATGTTACAAAAACTCAGTAAAGTGATATAGATAACTGATGGCAACAAACAGAAGCATAAAAAATAGTGCTTTCAGCTCTGTAAAAGGTTGTTTTAGAGGTGAAAAGGGATTGATTCACCCAAGGTGGTGAATGAGTCATAGTAGGGATATTTTTTAGAATTTTTAAGAATTTAAAAAAGGATTTTGATGTTTTTGAGCTCTATAATATAGTCCTAAGTTAAAAATGCATAATTTTAGAACTCTTCAATGATTAAAGATGCAAAAAGGCAACCTAGTATACACTTTTACTCATGCAAAAAAGAAACCCTAGAATGCAAGCTAACTAATGCAAAATGAAATGCAAGAAACTCTAAGATAATTAATGGACTCCAAAAAAAATAGGGTGGATTCAAATAGCAGGTTCACCAAAATGAACCATAGATTTTTGGCATCCCAATTCTTTCTAGCTCTTTTAGGGTTTTTTACCCAAAAGGAGAAAGAAGGGCCAAAATGCTTATGGTTCATTCACAAGTTAATGCAATATGAATGGAATGAGGATGAAATATACATAGATGTAATGTTTGAATACAAGAGACTAACAAGATTGATTGATTAATGAATGAAAACTAAAGGAAAACAACTTGTTTGAAAATACATCGTGTTATGCAGAAATGAATTAGAAATGCATGCAAAACTAAATAGAACTGAACCAAACTAAAAGTATGCACTTGGAATGTGGATGAAGATCGAAAATAACTTCTAAAATGATGATAATCCTAATTTTTAGTCCTAGTGGGACTCATTCGCCATTCTCGGCGAATCAGTCCTAGTTCTACAAAACTAAGCTGAAACCTATTTCTAGCAAAAGCATACCTAAAAATGTAGAAAACTCAAGATTGAACATGGAGTGGGACTCATTCACCACCCATGGCAAGTTATTCCACTTTTGAGTTTCTAGATTTTCAAAAGTGGAATTCGGAGCTTCCAATCTGCACTTTGACTTCCTATAGGTGTCTACTTTTGAAACTTTGATTTACAGGTCTGAAAATGAGTTTTTGTTGATATTTTGACTTGTTGAATGGGGAGAAGACTTGAGAAACTTTGTAACTTGATCTTCAATGATTTCCAAGCTTCCAAGAGTCTTAAATCTATAAACACACAAGAAAAAAGGGAAATATATTAAATGTTAGGGCATTGGGGTTTTCCTTGGTCAAACCCCTTTTAGGTGATTAAACCAAAATGATGAAAGAAATTAATGAGACATGTGCAATAGTGAAGTTTATTACCTTTCCATGATATTTTATCTTGAAATTCTGTAACAAAACATGAAGAATTTTCCCTTGAATGTCTGAAAATTGATCTTGAATGACTTGTAATTTTAAAACCCTAAGTTGCTTGACTTGAGATGGAAGATTGGTGGATGAACGAATGATAAGAGATAAGAGATAAGAGATGTGTAAATGAGTTAAAAGACTTATATTTATAGGCAACTCACGTATTTTACCCATTAATACCTCATCATAGGTCAACATGAAGTAATATTAAACTTAAATTTCACTTTTTTTCTTGCTCAAAGGTCAAAAATGGGCCAAATGGGACTCATTCACCACCCATGGCGAATTGGTCCCACCTAGATGGGACTGATTTTCTATGCAAGGTGAATGGATCCCACAGGGGCCAATTTGAAAGCTAGGAAGCGAGGAGATAAGGAAATAAGGCTTAAATTGCAACCTTGTTGGGTATTTTATTAAATATTGCCTCAGGATGAATAATATGGGTTAATAGAGGACTATTAGTGACTATTTGAATGTAAAATAGGGCTTGGGACACAAAAATAAATGTGAAAGTGTGATTAAATACACTTTACAACACTAAAATGAGGTCCACATAGCCTAGGAAGGCACAAAAACCAATGTGAATGTGCAAGAGACATTACAACACTAGTTTAACATTAAGTTTAATTCACAATAATTCTAAATTGATGTGATAATGTTATTAAACACATTTTATAATGTTGAATTGAAAAAAAATAGGTTCATTAGGTGTAGCAAAGTGTGAAAGTATCTTACAACACCTTTACAAGATGTCATTAAATGAATTTCAAAGGGTCCAATACCTAGTATGGATGCATAAAATGCCTCACAACACCTGAATCAAGGCCTCATTAAGTCCAATTTATCATGAATTATTCCCATGTCAAGAAAGAGACCCTTTTTTGTACAATGCAGGAATATCCTACAAATCTTCCCTCTAAAACTCTACCTGACTCCACCTCAGACATCCCCTAATACCAACTATCTAAAGGAAGTGCTAAAAGGATTTGACTCCTCAAATCCACTCCAAGATTCACTGTCGAAAGCTCATGTCTTTGTTGACTAAGAGCATCCACTACCACATTCTTGTTTCCTTGAATGAATATCACCTCAAAATCATACTCACATAGGAACTCCATCCATCATCTCTACCTCACATTCAGATTAGGCTACGTGAAAAAATACTACAAACTACAGTGATCACTGTGCAACTCAAACCGATTCCCCAATAGAAAGTGCCTCCATCTCATCAAAGCATGAACCAGAACAACTAACTCTAGATCATGTGTAGGGTAATTCAACTTGTGATCCTTGAGTTTGTGAGACTCATAGGAAATCACACGACCATCCTGCATCAACACTACTCCTAAACCCTCCAAGGAAGCATCTGTACAAACCACAATATCCACAGTAGGATTATGAACAACCAAGATAGGTGCATTGGTCAATTTATCCTTAAGAGTCTAAAAAGATTCTTGGCACGGCTCTGACCAAATAAAATTCTTCCCTTTCCTTTGAAGAGAACTGATGGGATGGGCTATCCTTGAGAAACACTATACAAACCGATGGTAGTAACCTACCAAACCCATGAAACTATGAACCTATGCAACATTAGTGGGCATAGGCTAATCAATGATAGCTTGGATCTTTGAAGGATCCACAACAATGCCCTCACTAGAGATAACATGACCTAGATATTTCACCTCTATCTTGAAGAACTCACACTTCAAAAAAATTGCATATAATTGGTTCTCCCTTAAGCACTGTAACACCTGCCTCAAGTGCTCCTCATGCTCCTCCATGGTCCTCGAATAGATCAAAATGTCATCTAAAAGCACCAAGACAAACCTGTTGAGATAGGTTTGAAACACACCATTCATCAAACTCATGAACACAGATGACACATTCATTAACTAGAACGACACAAATGTAAACTCATAGTGTCTGTAATGAATACGAAATGTGGTCTTATGGATATTTTCCTCGAAGATGTGCAACTGATGATATCTTGACTTAAGATCAATCTTCAAAAATACCCTATCCCCATTGGTCTGATCAAATAGATCATCAATCCTTGGAAGTGGATAACTATTTCTCACCGTCACCTTATTCAACTACTAGTAATCAATGCACAATTGAAGGAACCCATCCTTATTCTTCATAAAAATAACTGGTGTTCCCCTAGGAGAGACACTAGGATGAATAAACCCCTTCGCTAATAATTCCTCAAGCTATAACCGGAGCTCCTTGAGCTCTTGAGTGGTCATCCCATATGGAGCTCATGAAATAGGCTCAACTCTAGGTACAAGATCTATCTTAAAATCAATGTCACATTTGGGTGGCATCCCTGGAATCTCACTAGGAAAGACATCAACATACTTTCTAAGGATGGGATGAATATCAAGGGACACCTCTTGGCTCTCTCCTAACTACAAATCATTAACTAGACCAATGAAAACAACTGATAGCCTTGTTGCATACACCTCTTCAACTACATAACAAAGATCATCCTCAAGGATATAGGCCTCTACACCCCAACAACCTCAACCTCACTGTGAGAATCGTCTACACATTGCACCAACTTATGTCGACAATCTATGACCACTCTATGAGCCTCTTACCAATCCATGCCCAATACAATATCATATTACCCAAGGGGAATAAAATGAAGGTCTATTGTGGTGCAAAGAGACTCAATCCTTAAACCACAACCATGAACAAGAGACTCAACTATGACCTTAGCACCAGAGGCCAACTCGACATGCAACCTATCATCCTGCCTTGCTACCACCAGTCCACATCACGCTACTACAAAAGGGGAAATAAAAGAATCTGAATCACCTAAATCAAAGAGAATAGAGACTCTACTACCTTGTAACACACTTGATGTCTCAACCATTGTATCCTAGTTCTCGGCCTAGTAGTTTCAACTACAACAAAAAAATTTGTATGATTTTCCTGCATCTCCAACTGTCGGCTCTGAAGCTGCCAATCTCTGACTAAATATAGATGTTCCCTTCTGAGGACATTGTCTGGCAATGTGACCCTGTTGACCACAAGAGAAGCACCCTGTACCTCTTTCGAAACCTTTACCACCTAGAGGTGCACTAGATTGTTGAACACTACCCCTATTAACTATAGACTTTGAACTCTAGGCTAGCTAATCAAAGCGATAATATTTGTTTCACCTCCAATTCTGGTATCTCTGAGACTGAAACCTATCACCCCAATGAGACTGAGAGTTCTTACATTTAGACTGAGAATGTTGTTGCTGCTATTGGCCACCTTGGGTGGGTGCATGGTGGTTCCTAGAAGGACCTACTCCCTGAGTCTGGCCACCCCAAGAACTAAAACCTACTAGAGGTGCACTACCAATCTACACTTCTATATGACCACCAAGTGCCATGGCAAAATTCTCCTTGACTATCTAAGCCTTATCTATAGATACCTCCATGGTTTTTGGCTCAAACACACGAACACCCCCACTAATGTGGGCATTCAAGCCCGTGATAAAATGTTGTACTAACATACCCTCATTATTCCCTATGCTAGCATACTGCTTAAGCTCATAAAATCTCTGCTCATACTGCTCAATTGACATCACCATCTGCCTTTAGCTCATGGAACTCATCCACATGACGTTGTCACCAATGATCAAACAAGAACCGAGCTCTGAATCTCTCTAAAAATATCTCCCATGAGATTGAATCTATATCCAAATGGAGCTTTTGCTCATCCAAACACCACTATGTGGAAGAAAAACCTCGTAGATGCATGATATCACACCTAGCCTTGATGTTGCTACCATATGGATGCATAGTGAAACAACTATTTAGATCAATTAACTAGGTCTTTTCCTCCAAACCACTACTAGTCCCATCAAACGTAGGAGGAAATGCTCGCAAAAGGTCCCTCATATGTCCAACTAATATATCCTCCTACTCAACTACCATCTCTCTCCTCCTTGGATATCTCTCTCTCTCTCTCACCACCAATTGTTCACCTTCCTATCTTGGAAAAAGATGTGAAAAAACCTCTTTCAGTAAGTGATACAATGGTGCACCCTCCAACCTTGGATAATTTGGATTTTGACCTCCACCTCCCTGATTGTTTTGTGAACCCTACTGTTCCTAATGATCAAAATTGTGGGAAATTTTAGGAGGTGAGTCCTGGCGATTAGCCCGCGGCCACCACCATGACCTTTACTATGCTCTCAACCTTGACCCTAAACTCTAGGCATTATCCTACAAAGACACCACCAAGGACAAGTTTGGGGTTTTAGATGAGGTCAACAAGGGAAAATGTAAACTTTAGAATCTATGAAACTAAGACAACATAATGGGCTCTTGTATATACCCAAAGGACCCAGTGTTAGAACTTGGGCTCTCATACCATGTGTAACACTCTGCAATGAAACCCTCGAGGACAACACACTAAACACCTAGAAATGGACAATTATTTTTAAAAGTGCAAGATATAGATAATTGCAAATGAAACATTAACTTGAGTTCTAACCTAAGTCCTCTAAGGTGACCTATGACTACACTACTAGATTCCCATTAACTAAGATAGAAAGAATTGAAAGTCATTACATTAATTAAATTCCATCTACAATATGAGAGTACATTTAATCATCATATTGACAAGATCAACTAATATAAAATAACCATTACATGATCAATAGATATCATTTAGAGTCAATCCAATTAACAAACATATATAAAAGCATATTTTACATTGTCCAATACATAACAGAGTTCAACATTCATTTACATCATTACATCATTACATTTGAATAACAATGTCTCCTCATATACATGTGAGGAGAGTACATCAAAAGTATATACATGATACAATATGTTTGTAGAACAATACAAGTACATGAATAATAATCCATATGAACTCATACAAGTGCATAAGCCTTCAAATCCAAGAGTAGTCATAATGAACACGAACCAAGTGAGGGACCCCAATGGAGTACAAACCACATTCCACCTGACCATGTGGAACCCTAAGGTCCACCCCCCATGCTAGGATATAGCATTAAGCTCCCACCACAACAGTTGAGAGACAAGAGACAACACAAAGGCCAACATGACTCAAATGCACAAGTACAGTACATCAACACATGATAGTAACACCACATCCAAAGGCACATAACATCAAGGGAAAAAAGAGGCAAGGGAATACTAGGATGTCTAGGAAGAGTTTCATCACATAGTTTGTTATAGGTTACCCTGGTAGCCTTTATTGATCTTCGTCCCCCATACAAACCTATGCAAAATCAACATATCTCTCATGGAGACAAGGCAGTTGATATTGCAATTCCAGGTCTTCTCAACTCATCTCAAGGCTAAACAAGCACTTGATCCATGAGTGAGATATTCACTTATCTAGATTAGTGTGATTGCTACCCAACCCCCTAGTTCATTTTAGGTTATCACTTGTTAACAAAACTCCAACATGGGTTATCGTGGTGCCATTTTGTGTGCCCTCCCCTACTAGCAACTAGGATACCCAATGAAATCAAAAGAGAAAAGAAAACTTGCACAATCACAAAATCTCATTAACATGAGCATCAAGGTGAGGCATAACCCTTTCTGCACTCAAGTTCCATCCACATTGGCGAATACACTATACAAGGCTAATAACTATTGTATACACATTTAATACAACACAATCATCTCAAAGGATTATCAAAGAATTCCATTAGGAGAACAATTCCCTTCTAGCCTTTGGAAGACTCCTAAAATTTCACTTCACAAGATGACTTCAACATTGGAACAACACCCATAATCATTACTAAACTCAGTAATCATTCACTTTTTTCATACTAATAATTCTAAACCATAATAGCACATGTAGTCTAAAATGGGTTTTCAAGGTACACGTTTCATGTTTACTAATTAGTCATCTAAATCCAAGAAAATCTCTTTCTATAAAAACTATCTTTCATTTATTTAATTATAGGTATATCAATCTTTCAAAATCAATTATTTTCTCATCCAATTATGTAACAGTCTTGATTAAATACTAATAGGGACAACATTACTCTCTTTAAAGATTCACATATACCTGTATATACTCTATATAAATATATATATTTTTGTATTTTATTAACTGAGACTTTGTTTTAAAATACAAAATATAGAAACTAAATATACAAACATCGATGAATATACTTATATCTAAAGGCATATACATACATACATACATATATATATATGTTGGAAATAAGCAACAGTGAGAGGGGGGGTGAAACAGTGTTCTGCAAAAATTAACTTTGTTATTCTGATCATTAACCCACTTTAAGCATTCAACCAAAAAAAATGCAGAAACAGAAGGAAAATAACCACAACACAATAACACAAGGATTTTTACGTGGAAACCCTATTAGAGGAAAAACCATGGTGGATGGCCAATCAACAATATAATCTGAGTATGCTCAGAAATAAGTTTACAAAATGGGAATGCACTTGCATTTAGGAACACTGCTCAAAATAGGAAGGCACACTGCCTTACAAAGATTTGGATTAGATCCAAGAGAATGACCTGAAAGAATAACCTCCACAAATTCTTGATTACAATTCTAGTTAGGCTCAGTTGTCGATCTTTTGTCCTTCTGACTGATACTGAACTTTTGCTCTACTCTTGCTCTGACTCGCACCACAAAATATTTATGCACAAGTGAAATTGTGCATAAAATTGGCCTAACACTCTTCTAATATTCGCAATACACATCAACACACCACACACACATGCCAAAATGATATAATAGATCATACATATATATCCACAACTAACAATTTAATCGCAACAAGTCAACTTCTATAAAACTTAAAAATATTAGCAATTGTCGGTTCAAATCTTAAGAATTATCCAATGCACATCCACAATGGTTGGCGACAACTTAGCTCGGACCCAAATCAAGATGAGCGAACAGAAAAATATTTGAATAAGCATTCCTTGAATATCCACAACATATTATATCAACTGAGTCAGCCCCAAAATACTGATAAACAGAAAAGTATCAACCGAATCACCAAACTTACACATGACTTGGTACGAGGCACTAAGATTTTTGGATAAAAAAATAAATACACTGATGAACCTTTCGTGAGATCCACAACTCAAAATAACAACTGGAAATCTGCAAGTGAATCAATGATCACCAAATAGCTAGATTATCTATTCTTCCTGACTATCCTCAATCTAACTGTCGATAAGCAAGTGATGTCATGCAGATCCAATTACCGACTAGGGTTTCCATCAATGAAAACACTAAAGCATAATTACAGTGTCTCTTGCCAACTATATATATATATACATACACATACACTTTGACCATATTTGAATTTCTTTATTAACTATTATCTCCAAAAAAATTGTAAACACAATATACCAGCCACAAATTATGGAAGCGGCCCCCAAATGAAAACAAAGATCCACAATATATATATATATATATTAAACTCAAATCAATGCACACAAGGAAAATTCCACAAATTGAATGCATTTAATATGCATTACAAAATATATCAAATAACTAAAAGTTAATAGTACAAGCTCGCCCCAGCATGAAAAGAGGGAAGCGACCAATACAAAGGGAAAAATTAGTGAATACTTCATATTACATGGTGCCAAATGAGGAGTATAGAACGTTAAGAGGAATGCATCTCAGTTGGATATTGAAGAAAACATGAAACCCCACGCATTCGATTACTTGATATCAGCCTTAATGCATTCAACTGAAAGAATTTTGATAATAGTTCTTATTGCATAAAACTCAACTGGAGGTTGACTTAATGTTACTTGACTTAACAAAAAGAATTTAACAGAGGCGGCGGTAATACAATCCATGAATAAACAACAATCAAAACAAGATAAACAGTTGTGCTTCCAAAAAACTGATAATATGTATATATATATATAACTCACAGGTGTTGATTTAGGAAGAAACATTATAGATACAAAGAAGCCTAGGACTAAGAAAGAAAATAGATGACTAGAATAGGGGTGGTAACCTAGTTAGCTTATGAGAAGTTTAAAATATTAGAATATCGAATGCTTATAGGACATGAAAACCGTACCAAACTCTTCTAATCTTAAATGCGTTCATTCACAAATACAAAACCCACAACTTGAGCCATGAATAAGATAATAGAAGAAAATATAAAAACTTCATACAGGGTCATGGCTGAGTGACAAGTTACTCATAAATAGCAATAGAAAATCTATATTACCAGCTACAAACAATAACTTTCAGGCTACAATCAATGTCTTCGAAGGAAGCAAGAATTGAATCAATAATCACACCAAATAAAGGAAAGAGAGAATATCTATTATTATAGGTGAATTGTTGTGTTTATTGTAGATGAATTTGAGGAAAAATGTTAAAATAGGCAACAAGATACACAAAGATTTTTCAAAGAATAAAGATTTCAATAGTTGTATAGCATTTACATAATAAACACACTCAAAAGTAAGTAAAATAGTTTAGTTTCCACTAGAACAATGAATCCATTTCTATTTCCTACACATCTAGAATCCATTCATCAAGAACCTAACTTTTTTTTCTCTTGTTGCCTAAGTGCTAATTTGATGCAGAGCTCAATTCCCTACTACTGAAATTCCAACTTCCACACCTTCTAAAATCCACAACACTGCAAAAACTCCCAATTTCCAAAGCTTCCAAACCTCCAAGAAAATATTTGAAGAACCAAAGAGAGAATGTTCATGGCAAGAACCAAGATTAGTTTCCAAAAGATTAATTCAAAAGCCCCTCAACTAATTTATTTATTACTCCCATATGTAACTGCATGCACTTCATAATTCAATTAATTTATTTAATTTCCTTTCCACTACCGAGAACTTCTTCCATTTTTTTATTATTTTGTAATTTTTTTTTACCATATCTTATGATTTACACACAAATAAATCAACTTTTAAGGTATTTATTTTATTAATTTAATCTTTCATATAGTTTATTTGCACAATCATATCAATTTAATATATTCATTTAAATATTTCATTTTAAACCATAAATTTTGATTTATTAAAATCAAATAAATACTTTAATAATATTCTATTTAATCTCTACTTCAATTATGTAAAATCTTTTTTTTTAAGTACTCCAAGCCTTTTAATTTTGATAATCTTTATTTCAATGTACTAATAATAATAAAGCATTAATCATGTACATCAATTGAATGAACATACTATCAAGCAATAGTACTAGACCGCAAAGTGAAACAAAAGGAAAAACAACAACATTGATGGACCAACATGAACTGACCTTATAGACAGGGTGTGACAAGCAAACACTCATCCTCGTCAAGGATGATGGCTCAACATGGGATATACTTGATGCTATCTTCGAATCAACAATATCCATTGGGCTTAAGGAACACTCAAACCTGGAAATTCGGGTGGAGTCGATGCCTAGTACCTACAACCTGCAGCAAACCATGCTGTCAAGCATGTACATAGACAACCAAGCAAACACACTGTGAAGGAAAAGTCGCAGTCTCATAGGGCACTCGCAAACAAGTGATGTGTCATTGTTCCCATTCACCAATACATCAACACACAATAATCAAATACAAAATCAAGATAAGAACATACATCCAATAATCACATTATACTCATATCAATAATAACCCACATAATCATTTCAACTGATCTACTAAGTATGGTATAAGCATAAACATTAGTGATAAAAGTGTCATCATAACTATGCATCAAAGTATCATAATATCCAAGTATCATCAAATAGAGTATCATAATGTCCAAATAAAATCAAGTAACTGTTAGAAGCAGAAAGAAAATTGAGGGGCACTACACCAAGATCTACATTCTTCATGGCCACTACATGTTATATTGCAAATTTGTTTCTCAAGACATCATCCAAGGTGATATCAATTACATTATTTCATATTCATGCTTCATTCCTTCATTGCATCATTTGGTTTAATTACATACAAGGTCTTTGACAGAGGAAAATCCCCATTTACTAATAGTCAAAAAGTTTTCCATCCATTGAATGTGCGATTACATGTTTATAGGTTAAGATCAAGTGGAGCAAGTTTGGAGAAAAAATGTCAAAGTTGAAAAGTTGTAAAAGTTGTCATTGAAAGTGAAAAATCAAGGAATCAAAGCTACAAAATTGCATACAGACTTTTAGAAGTTGATAACAGGGAATTTGAGAGTGCAAAAATTAAGGAACAAGACCCTGATCTCAATTTCAGAAACCCTAATAGGGACCCATTCGCCACTGAGGGTGAATAAGTCCTTAGTAGCTCAAAAACATCAACTTTTTTACTAGGTACATATATTTTTATGTTCTAAAAACTTCCCTCATAGTTGCTATAATAGTTAGGTAGCATTTCTGATTGTTATTTGCATCTTATCATACACATAATTGTAGTGTTTAGGGTCTTAGAAAAATTAGTGGTCCATCATCTTGTTGATTCATTGTGGTGGACACTATTTTTCCCTAGTACAAGGTTAATAAAATAATGAAATCATAATAACTATGATCATATTTTGGTTTAGGAGAAATTTAAGAACTAGGTAGACAAATACTTTCTCTTGTAAACATATTTTGGTCAAATATTTGATCAAGCTTGCTAGATAGGTCCAAAGTAGGTTTTTATTTTTTACTAGTTAGGTTCACATTAAAGAATTCAATTATATTATTATCTTGTCCATATGAGTTATGTATATTATAATAACATATGCTTCAAACACATCTCTATTTTTATGTACACTAAGGTCTTTGATTAATTTTTTTTTGGTGTGATGTGTGAAAAAGGGATCTATGGTCTAAATCACTCTTCCCTACATCATACTAAAAATAAACCAAAATTGATCATATAAACCCAGTTGGCTACTAACCTTAATGAAAGAGATTAAATAGTGGATTATAGTTTTGGTTCTTGGCAGTGAGAATGATATTTATTTTATCAATTAAATGATAGCCTAATTTGATTATGAAAATGTATACCTAGGTCAAATATGAAGCTAAAAAAATTTGATGTCAATATAGAGAAATGCAAAAAGGAAACATTTAAAGGACAACAAAATAATAGAGTACATTGATAGAGTAACCTAGCAGATAATTTGCAACTCAAATTAGCTAGATAGGGGTCATTTCAACCTAGACCAAAGAGTGTAGATCTTAAGAATCTATGAACATGTCTCAAATGGTCATTTTATGTAGGTTCTTCCTTCCTAGAATTAACTTTGAAACTTATTTTATTCATGATTAATTCCACTTGCCCTAATTTATCGTCTTTGGAGGCTTGAGTGTTTGACCTAGCAATTAGGTCTTCAATCTTCTCCCAAATCCATTTCATATCTTCTACCTACATAGAAGAGAAGGGAGAAAGAGTTTTTCTATATAGGGTCTTTCTTAAGTCAAACCTTTTTTTGTGGTTTCCACCTCCACAACAATGATGATGATGTAAAAAATCTTACCATCAATTGGCTAGAGACAAATAGATAAAAATAAGTGATAAATGACAAGCGTTGTAACTTGACACTTGGATATGCTTTCCTTCATGGACTAAACTTATTGAACTCATCTCATTCAAGGAGAATTGGCTGCTTGATTTAAGGTCAACAATAATGGGTATTGAAAGCAACATTTTTAGCAAAACCTTCACTCTCTGACACCTATAGTAGGTAAATTGTTAGGAATTTGAAGATGATCAAAACTAGTGATTTGTGAGATTTTGTTTGTAGATTTTAAATGTATTTTTTAAAAATTTTGAAATTAAATTATAATTTATTTTGCATCTCCTTTGATAACTAGTTTTGAATAGTAAACAATTTTTTTTAAAAGTGATGTGCACTTTCAATCGGATAACATTTTTTCTACAAAGGATAAAAATTTGATTCTTTCAAACTTAGGTTGGTAGTTGACTAATATCTAGTGCTTTCATTTTGTTTCATAACATTTTATTGAATATTTTTCTTTTAATTAAGTTTTGAAGTCAAACAAATTACAATTTAGACATAGGTACACTTTCAATCACATAACTTTTTTGTATGTATTGAAATTATTATTATTATTTTTTGTTTGAGTGAGGACATAAATACCTAGTGCGTACATATTTTTCAATTTTTTTCCACTAATTTACTATTTTTCCACAATGGTTTTTCATCGAACATCAAGTTTGGTGAAAAACCTATGTTTAGTAAAACTAATTAATAAAATAAGAAATAAAATATAAATATAAAAAAAAAAATTATAGTTGTTGGGAAGCTCATTTCGAGGGCTATGGTTCTCTAACTTGGTTCATCTATTTGACTACATTTTCACCTCCAAATTGAGCTTCAAAAGTCCAAAAATGCATTAATTTTATAATTAAAGAAGAAAAGTTTAAAAAGGAGGGTTCAAATGAAACACCTTAGAAGGGGGGTGGGTTCAAATGAACCCCCATCATTAGAAGGGGGGCTCATTTAAACTATTCCTATATGGTGCAATTCATTCAAAGGGGGTGTGGGGGGAAGCGGGAGGGGGTTCATTCAGACCCCCTTCATTTGAAGGGATAAGACATTTTAATTTTTCTTTGTGCAAATTTTTTTAACCCACTATTGTGGGTTTAGATGAAGATACAAGTGTTAGTACTCACAAAATAAATAAATAGGAAACATGAACTAACTCTATTATGAAATTGATGCATTGAAAATATTATTCTTGATTGATAATAAGTGTTGTAAATTCTACTTATTTTTCTCTTGACCTATTTTTAGGATGTTTTATTTGTCAATATATTTTTTAAGATTTCAAATGGTGAAAAGGACTTGTATTTATGCGCAATTATTTTTTTTCCCACAATTTTTTTTAATCAAAAGATGATAATTTATTTTAAATTTGTAAATGTTATTAAAATGCTAACAATAGTATATTTTAACTTTTTCCAAATAGGTCAAGGAAAAAGGATGATAGCACCCTAGTTTAAACCTATTTTGGGGCTTTTAGTGTTGTTAAATTAATATTAAATATTAATTCCCAATTTTATTTTTATTTTTTTAAAATGACCACAAAATAGACAAATTAAGAGCATAATTAGGTCCAAGCACATAAGGGAGAGCTAAATATAGTGTGAAACTGTTAGAGTGACAATTTATGATGCTACATTTAGCCCCCACTATATTGAAAGTATGAACTTACCCTCATGTTCAAACTAAAGTAAGGCTATGCCAATAAGGGTTATTTTATCCAAACATTGGAGATGTAGGATGACATGAAATCTAGGCGATATGTGTTATCCCATAGGTTTTGGATCCTATAAAAAGATAATGTAAAGAGAAAGGAACACACACACATGCACTATAATGCAACATAAAAATTGAAGCATACACAATTAAAGTACAAAACTAACATAATGCAAAAAAAATATAATACAAATATAATGTAAGTTACATAGTACAAACATAATGATAACACAATGCAAGCATAATGCAAACACAATACATACATAATTCAAACACAATGCAAACACAATGCAAACTGTAACGCCCCACCGTGCGAACCCCAAAGGACAATAACACAATAATTACAGCACAATTTTTTTTTAAATAAACATAACATACATGTAATACACATTAAGTCATAACATGAATTTCAATTAAATAGATTCATTAACACATACATCCCTTGGGGTACACGAAGAGTCATTACGCGACCTAGATCCATAAAACATCAATAAAGAATAAAATCCAAAGATATAAAGTAAACAATAACAAATATAACACATACATGAAAAATTCATTGATAAGAAGCCATCTGCACATAAATACAACATATGCATGATTAACATAACACATTGAATAACAACTGTCATAGCCAATATCCACACCAAGTTTAACATTCATTACAGTACAATGTTTAAGAAGTACAATGATACAAAAGTGTTCCAAATATGAGTGAAACCATCACCAGATAGCATGATACAAATGAATAGATGAATACAAAGTATCATAACTGGCTCCAAGACAAATACAACTCTGGAGTCGCTGCAACAGCACCAATCCGCACCTCTCGATCCTCAACTGGGGACCCAATGGGGTGCTTAGCACGTTCCACCCGACCATGTGAGTCCGAAGACCCACCCCCCTGCTAGGAGCTAACAAGAAGGAGACCTCAACCAAGAACATCCAACAGGGAACCACTAGACTCAACGTCATACAAAAGTATCATAACACTCAGGAATTACAATGACACAATCCAACCACATCCAAGAGTCATAAATCTCATCACATGAATCAAAGCAATAACCAGTAAACAAATAACCAAAGGATGATCATGAAACACTTCCAAAAAAATAATACAATTCCAATAACATCATATAACAGTACCATAAGAGTACAAGGTCAAAACCCAAACATCAACAAGATTTATACAAGACCAAAGAATACACTAAAGATCAAATAGGGTAAAACCATAAATCAATTCAAAACAACTATGTTTCATCAGTTCAAGACAAAGAACCACTTTCAGAGGATTTCCAAAGAAGCAACATAATAAGGAGTGTTAGAGGAGAGTGTCATCGCATGGCTTAACATGGATTCTCCAGACTACCATTATCGCAAGGTGCTGCCTCCGTCTACTGACGAATTATCTAGACAACCCGAGCGCTAGGACCCACCTCCATCTATGGTTATCTAGACTACCTATCTCAAGGTGCCGCTCCATAGGGTTTCTCATGCGGATCCATTACCCTTCACGAAGACAAGGCAACGAACATGCCAACCACGGCCTTCTCAATCCCCTTTAGTCTGTGGTAGCACTAAAAGGCGGATGAGGCATCAATTATCTTTTTAATGTGATTCTACCTGCCCCCTAATTAATTATTTAAATTATCACTTTTTAATTTTTACTCTAACGAGGGCTATCCTGGCGCCCCTTTGTGCGCCGACCACCCACTTAGAGCCACTCTCACTCTAGACACTCAAAACATAAAAACCAAATCCAAGGGTTATACAACATAACAAGTACATTAGATCACAACAGAGAAGCATGCAAGGCATTACCCATCTTGCCATAAATACATAATCAAAATCTCAATGATTCATGTACAACCCTTTTAAATTCCAAAAATCAAGGCACATAGAGAGAGAACATTGACCAACCATAAAAACAAGCCTCTGGAAGATTCTCAAAAAGTTTACACTAGGGTTTCCCCATGAAAATATGACAACAATAAAAGCAAAACCTTGAAGAACCAAAAGCGATTCAAATATAATGAGAGAATACATCAAAATAAGATCAACAACTCCATTAAACAACATCAACAACTTCGATACGAACAAAATCAGAAATCCAAGGGAAACCTCTATTTTCTCCTCTCGGAATACCCATAACTCAAAGAACTTCTCAATTTGACAAAGAACTCTCAATTTGACTCCTTAACAACTCAAGCAGAACCATCAATCACGACAAAGATAACATTAACCGATTTACCACTTAGGGTAAAGAACCAAAAGAAAACATATGGGTTCCCAATGAATAGAAACATACATTAATTGAGAGAAAATCCCCAAACTCAAAATCATCTCACGAAAAGTCACATCGAAAGAATCCATAAAACCAAACATTCTAATAATATATCCATTCATTCAATAAGAAGTAACTTGAAACAATCCAAAAAGAACATTATTTTAAAGATCAATCATTTCCAATCATTTAAGGATATCACAATATTGCAAAGTGAAGATATAATCTAATGGTTATAAGCCATAAGACACTAATTCTCAAGCATACTCTTCCAAACACAAATTAAAACCATCATGAACAATAATACGGGTTCCCATTTTACACACATAATTCCATACAAGGAAACCATCAAACACATCAACCTTGAAGAACACTATCCTAAAACACTTACAATGAACAGGCCATCAAGACATCTCCATAAATATCCCATAAATAACACCCAACTTAAAACAATTAAATATCACTTAAACCAGTAATCAAAACACTTTGTTTAAAACACATTTACTCACACATTATAACCATAAAGACCTTCCTTTAATTTAAGCATTATTTCAACGTTCTTACCACTTATTTTAACATATCCACTTAATTTAATTAAGAGAGTATTTACTACAAATAATTATATTTAAAATAACTATATCATCTATAAGATAACCAACTCCATCAACTGTTTAATACGAATCCTAATTATAACTTTAAAATGTAATACTAAGATGACAATTCTATAATTTACAACTTTATTATAATACTAAGGTGACGATACTAATGGATTATTTCACATAGTAGTTTGATAAATAATTATCATTCACAGACTCATTAGATAACAAAAAGGTAATTAAAACCATTTAACATTTAATCAGTATCATTTAAATTAATTAACCTATGAACCTGGATTTATCCTCACTTAAAAATAACTTTATCATTTAACCTTCAAGTAAAAGAAACTATGTAAATGTAGAATCACTTATCTCCTTTAGTGAACCCTAAAACTTAATTAACCATATAAATCGATTTACTTTAACTAAATACACAGTTCATTTATCTACAACAAAATTAAATACCTAATTCAATAATGTTTATTCCGTTAAAATCTTTTGTTAAATAATATTTTACTAAGCACCTATCGAAATAACCATTTTCTCTTTAATTATTTACCTAATTCATTCCCTGGCACAATAATTCACAAGTAATTGTAGCAATATTTTATTCTAAGTAACCAACTACCTATTTGCCAAGAGTATCCATTAGCCAATCCTAAAAGCATGCGAGGAGTTTAGATATTAAGATAACATTTATTTCATTCTAAAAGAAATATAAAACAATTAAAAGATATCATGAAATTAATACTATAAAATTAAATTACCAATTAAGAGAACATGTAAGAAAATTCAAGATATACTTAATATTATAATTTTCCTTAATTTAAATCTTACGTTAAAAATTTTTAACCTATTTTTCCATCCTAATTTAGATACAATGATTAATAATATTCAAAAAGGACATATGTTTCTTCCTAAGGTAACAAATGTGAGAATTCTAACTGCACCATCCTTAACACCTAATGACTAACTACCTGGCAAGATTTCATGCCAACAATTAATAACTTTATTTATTCAGAACAAGATCCTCTAATTATATCTCACCTCAACCAATATCCAACCTAATTATTATAAACAAATATATATATATATCTTCACTTTCTGATTAAAAATAAGAGATCATTTATCTAGCTGGGATAAAAATCTAATCCTTCACAGCACAACCTTAACCTAAATAAAATTAATATTTTACTTATGATTGATTTTATATTTTATTTATTCAATTCTTTTAATATAAATAAATCATTTCCCTCCAAGTATTACTTCCCTAATAATCAATTTATTTTAACCACTAAGTTTAATAACTAACAAAATGTAGCTTATTATTATAATAAACCCTTAACATCTTTATTATTTCTCTATTTATCTCAAAACCTATCATACTAGCAGACCAAAATTTAATTTAACTCTTTATAAATTATATTTATTATCAGCAAAACGCAACCATAAGGGAGCAGCTTGACAGCAGCCTCGTATTTTAAGCATAACGCCAAAACTATAATCTGGGTATTTGAGATTTTTGGACAGCAAATAGAAAACTGGAATTTGGAGAAACCCTTTAAATTTACCAGCAAACTAGTTTGTATAAAAAAAGTTATGGATGACACAATTAGACTGTTTGAATAGAGTCACAGGAAACAGTTTACCAGTATAACAATATATATCTATTTTTTTTACAAACAGAATATAATATGTATATATATATATAAACAATCGCAATAGATTTAAAATATTATAATTTAAATCAACATTTTAATGGATCTTTAATCCTAATCTCACATCTATAAATCTATAAATCTATAAAGAACCAGAGGTTCATCAATAATAAAATAGATGAATTTTCATTAAATCACTTAAGAATATGAAATGTAAAATTTACCCAGAATACAAATAGATTTCAATCATGGAAACCCCTTTAACAATGCACACAAAGATTTAAAATTTATTTTTCAACAATCACACACAGAGATTTAAAATTCTCTTCTTTTTTTTTTACAAACACATGTTCAAATTTAAAATTTATTTAATCATGACATCCAAGAGTATTATTTAAGCCTCTACAACATTCTATATTTCAGAGAGAGATTCCAAAAGAACTGGGGAGTTTATTTCACTCAAGCACCCTAAAGTACCGTCACTGCCATAACAGAAAGATATCTACAACTATAACCGAAAATTTTATCAAATAATTCTAATGCAAAAGATGCAAACTTCCGCACTGCTATACGTAACTAACTCTTTATAATCATTCACATAAAATATGAATATAGATTGAAACCACCGCATATGATTATAAGTTGAAAACCATATCATAAAAAAAAAACTTAAATCAAAACCCTAGCACCACATGAAATTTGAATCTTCAGGATGATTTACAATTCGCACACAACATATCAAAAAATATAAAGAGGGGAAAGAAAATTGTACTCTTTTCCAGAGAGCATTGACAGGAAATTTCAATTGGTGTTGTAAATCAATATTGTCTGGAACGAAAACCCTGAGCCGAACAATCCATGACAGAAGGAGCAACCCTTCGAACCCGCCAATCCCCTTTTCTCCAGAATAATTCTCATTTAATAATTTGTTTCACGGAGTCTTTTCCACTCCCAACGAGAAACCGTTCAACTTCCAATCGTTATGAATGAATGACAACCACGACCCTTAATTATTATTTTATAATTTACTCTTTAATATATGAACCAAATAGGTCATCTATTAGATATTCAATAAATATTTAATAATTAAATCTTTCTTTCAGTTACAGATAAATATTTTCTCCTTAATTTACTTAAACTCAAATACAATTTTAATATTTAATCCTTTCTAATATTTTCTCACTTTAAATTTATTAATCGAATTTAAACATTAAATGATAATTACCTTGCAATATTCTATTTTTATTTATTTCTATTAACAATGTAATTTTATTCTTTCATAACCTCTAATCATTTAATTAATTATTTATTTCACAAAGAAATTAATAAAAATCTTATTTCATCACATTGTTTAATTACTCATACTTCTTTTAGTTATTCTTTTATTTAATACCTCAAAACACAAACTGAATAAATTGAACCAATTCAAATCAAGCCAATCTAGTAAAATATATTGGCAATAATATTTACCCTTTACGTCATTGGGATAATTACCTTTGAATCAACTAATATATTATTAATTATTATCAAATATCATTCAAAGAACAATTAATTAATTTATTTATTAATAATTCTTTACTTAATATTTTATAAAACTAATTTATTTAATTATTTATTTTCTTTTAATTAACCACTATACCTTTTAACTTTATAATCCTATTTAAATGTCGTAATTTGATCAAGAACATTTATCGACCAGAATAAATCAAATGCACTCAAAGTCCAACAATACCTGACCTCACAACGAGTTGAAATGCATTTCAAAGACAATGCAAATGGAGGGCACTACATCCTCCCCCCGAAGGCTTCGACTTACTCCTAGAAGTCAAGCTCAAGCATAACCATAAACTAACAAAAACATAATCACATCAACACCACAAGTCAAATCATCAATTAAACGTCATCAAGTAAGCAACGAAAATTAAACAAACCAAAATAAGGAAATGATACCAAAACAAAAGTGGCGACGGAGTAGCAACCAGACCAATTTATCAAACACTAGGGCAGAAGACGAACTAGGTTGGGTAAACTTTCTTGTCAGTTCCTATTTTCCACATCAATCCCATTGGGTGTATACAATGCTCGCCCTGTCCTGACAATGCAGGTGGAGTCGAGACTTAGTTCCTGCACTCTGCATACAAAAAAACATTGTGCACAATATATATATATAACATAATTACAATGTGAGAGGAAATCCCAGCTTAGTAGGGCACTCGCAAGCGAGTGATACCACACTGTCCCTCCCACCAGACCACACATAATAGTCAAAACAATTCTAATAACTCGTAAATAGTTTGCTTCTTACTAGTTAGGCAATATTCGCATAAAGATACTAACCATAAACCTAATTCATCTACTATATCAAAAGGAATTACTACTTGAAATAATGAGTATCTATACCTACATATTACAATTACTTTACCTTCATCACTACATTTCTGAAGCCAAGTTCCTGTAAATCAAAAGCTACCATAGAACATTGCACATTAGCACCAATCATTCAAGTGGCATCTTAACTTCAAAATACCATATTCTGCTAAAAATCATAGAATAATTCTCTACAAAACCTCACATTTTCGTTAAAACTCATAATTTTCACACAAAGAACTTCACTTTAACCATTATTCAACACCAAATCTCACATCAATTTCAATAAAAAGGGCAAAATTTTACACCTTCACAGATTCAAGAAAACATAATTCACCATTCAAGGACAACAAAATCGCAAATTCCACACAAACTTGACATATTCACACACAACATATCACCAAGAAACACATAACACTAAAACTCAAGGGTCCATAGAGCATCTCCGATAAGAAGGATATCGGTGCATTACGCACTACACCGAGGGTCCTATCCTTTCCCATCAGTTTCCTGCACCATTGACCTGACACAATCTAACAGAAGAAATTCAAGTTCACAACAATAACAACAGAAAAGTGAAACTCAAGACTCATGGGTTTAAGCGCAAGGTTAAATAGTGAGCACACATAGCGCCCAGTGTATGAACCTATGCTTTCATACCAATGTTGTAACGCCCCGCCGTGCGAACCCCAAAGGACAATAACACAATAATTACAACACATTTTTTTTTTAAATAAACATAACATACATGTAATACACATTAAGTCATAACATGAATTTCAATTAAATAGATTCATTAACACATACATCCCTTGGGGTACACGAAGAGTCATTACGTGACCTAGATCCATACAACATCAATAAAGAATAAAAGCCAAATATATAAAGTAAACAATAACAAATATAACACATACATGAAAAATTCATTGATAAGAAGCCATCTGCACATAAATACAACATATGCATGATTAACATAACACATTGAATAATAATTGTCATAGCCAAAATCCACACCAAGTTTAACATTCATTACAGTACAATGTTTAAGAAGTACAATGATACAAAAGTGTTCCAAATATGAGTGAAACCATCACCAAATAGCATGATACAAATGAATAGATGAATACAAAGTATCATAACTGGCTCCAAGACAAATACAACTCTAGAGTCGCTGCAAAAGCACCAATCCACACCTCTCGATCCTCGACTAGGGACCCAATGGGGTGCTTAGCACATTCCACCCGACCATGTGAGTCCAAAGACCCACCCCCCGTGCTAGGAGCTAACAAGAAGGAGACCTCAACCAAGAACATCCAACAGGGAACCACTAGACTCAACGTCATACAAAAGTATCATAACACTCAGGAATTACAATGACACAATCCAACCACATCCAAGAGTCATAAATCTCATCACATGAATCAAAGCAATAACCAGTAAACAAATAACCAAAGGATGATCATGAAACACTTCCAAAAACATAATACAATTCCAATAACATCATATAATAGTACCATAAGAGTACAAGGTCAAAACCCAAACATCAACAAGATTTATACAAGACCAAAGAATACACTAAAGATCAAATAGGGTAAAACCATAAATCAATTCAAAACAACTATGTTTCATCAGTTCAAGACAAAGAACCACTTCCAGAGGATTTCCAAAGAAGCAACATAATAAGGAGTGTTAGAGGAGAGTGTCATTGCATGGCTTAACATGGATTCTCCAGACTACCACTATCGCAAGATGTCCCGCCTCTGTCTACTAACGAATTATCCTGACAACTTGAGCGCTAGGAGCCGCCTCCATCTATGGTTATCTAGACTACCTATCTCAAGGTGCCGCTCCATAGGGTTGCTCATGCGGATCTGTTACCCTTCGCGAAAGACAAGGCAACGAACATGCCAACCACGGCCTTCTCAATCCCCTTTAGTCTGTGGTAGCACTAAAAGGTGGATGAGGCATCAATTATCTTTTTAATGTGATTCTACCCACCCCCTAATTAATTATTTAAATTATCACTTTTTAATTTTTACTCTAACGAGGGCTATCCTGGCGCCCCTTTGTGCGCCGACCACCCACTTAGAGCCACTCTCACTCTAGACACTCAAAACATAAAAACCAAATCCAAGGGTTGTACAACATAACAAGTACATTAGATCACAACAGAGAAGCATGCAAGGCATTACCCATCTTGCCATAAATACATAATCAAAATCTCAATGATTCATGTACAACCCTTTTAAATTCCAAAAATCAAGGCACATAGAGAGAGAACATTGACCAACCATAAAAACAAGCCTCTGGAAGATTCTCAAAAAGTTTACACTAGGGTTTCCCCATGAAAATATGACAACAATAAAAGCAAAACCTTGAAGAACCAAAAGCGATTCAAATATAATGAGAGAATACATCAAAATAAGATCAACAACTCCATTAAACAACATCAACAACTTTGATACGAACAAAATCAGAAATCCAAGGGAAACCTCTATTTTCTCCTCTCGGAATACCCATAACTCAAAGAACTTCTCAATTTGACAAAGAACTCTCAATTTGACTCCTTAACAACTCAAGCAGAACCATCAATCACGACAAAGATAACATTAACCGATTTACCACTTAGGGTAAAGAACCAAAAGAAAACATATGGGTTCCCAATGAATAGCAACATACATTAATTGAGAGAAAATCCCCAAACTCAAAATCATCTCACGAAAAGTCACATCGAAAGAATCCATAAAACCAAACATTCTAATAATATATCCATTCATTCAATAAGAAGTAACTTGAAACAATCCAAAAAGAACATTATTTTAAAGATCAATCATTTCCAATCATTTAAGGATATCACAATATTGCAAAGTGAAGATATAATCTGATGGTTATAAGCCATAAGACACTAATTCTCAAGCATACTCTTCCAAACACAAATTAAAACCATCGTGAACAATAATACGGGTTCCCATTTTACACACATAATTCCATACAAGGAAACCATCAAACACATCAACCTTGAAGAACACTATCCTAAAACACTTACAATGAATAGGCCATCAAGACATCTCCATAAATATCCCATAAATAACACCCAACTTAAAACAATTAAATATCACTTAAACCAGTAAACAAAACACTTTGTTTAAAACACATTTACTCACACATTATAACCATAAAGACCTTCCTTTAATTTAAGCATTATTTCAACGTTCTTACCACTTATTTTAACATACCCACTTAATTTAATTAAGAGAGTATTTACTACAAATAATTATATTTAAAATAATTATATCATCTATAAGATAACCAACTCCATCAACTGTTTAATACGAATCCTAATTGTAACTTTAAAATGTAATACTAAGATGACAATTCTATAATTTACAACTTTATTATAATACTAAGGTGACGATACTAATGGATTATTTCACATAGTAGTTTGATAAATAATTATCATTCATAGACTCATTAGATAACAAAAAGGTAATTAAAACCATTTAACATTTAATCAGTATCATTTAAATTAATTAACCTATGAACCTGGGATTTATCCTCACTTAAAAATAACTTTATCATTTAACCTTCAAGTAAAAGAAACTATGTAAATGTAGAATCACTTATCTCCTTTAGTGAACCCTAAAACTTAATTAACCATATAAATCGATTTACTTTAACTAAATACACAGTTCATTTATCTACAACAAAATTAAATACCTAATTCAATAATGTTTATTCCGTTAAAATCTTTTGTTAAATAATGTTTATTCATTCCCTGGCACAATAATTCACAAGTAATTGTAGCAATATTTTATTCTAAGTAACCAACTACCTATTTGCCAAGAGTATCCATTAGCCAATCCTAAAAGCATGCAAGGAGTTTAGATATTAAGATAACATTTATTTCATTCTAAAAGAAATATAAAACAATTAAAAGATATCATGAAATTAATACTATAAAATTAAATTACCAATTAAGAGAACATGTAAGAAAATTCAAGATATACTTAATATTATAATTTTCCTTAATTTAAATCTTACGTTAAAATTTTTTAACCTATTTTTCCATCCTAATTTAGATACAATGATTAATAATATTCAAAAGGACATATGTTTCTTCCTAAGGTAACAAATGTGAGAATTCTAACTGCACCATCCTTAACACCTAATGACTAACTACCTGGCAAGATTTCATGCCAACAATTAATAACTTTATTTATTCAGAACAAGATCCTCTAATTATATCTCACCTCAACCAATATCCAACCTAATTATTATAAACAAATATATATATATAATCTTCACTTTCTAATTAAAAATAAGAGATCATTTATCTAGCTGGGATAAAAATCTAATCCTTCACAGCACAACCTTAACCTAAATAAAATTAATATTTTACTTATGATTGATTTTATATTTTATTTATTCAATTCTTTTAATATAAATAAATCATTTCCCTCCAAGTATTACTTCCCTAATAATCAATTTATTTTAACCACTAAGTTTAATAACTAACAAAATGCAGCTTATTATTATAATAAACCCTTAACATCTTTATTATTTCTCTATTTATCTCAAAACCTATCATACTAGCAGACCAAAATTTAATTTAACTCTTTATAAATTATATTTATTATCAGCAAAACGCAACCATAAGGGAGCAGCTTGACAGCAGCCTCGTATTTTAAGCATAACGCCAAAACTATAATCTGGGTATTTGAGATTTTTGGACAGCAAATAGAAAACTGGAATTTGGAGAAACCCTTTAAATTTACCAGCAAACTAGTTTGTATAAAAAATGTTATGGATGACACAACTAGACTGTTTGAATAGAGTCACAGGAAACAGTTTACCAGTATAATATATATCTTTTTTTTTTACAAACAGAATATAATATGTATATATATATATAAACAATCGCAATAGATTTAAAATATTATAATTTAAATCAACATTTTAATGGATCTTTAATCCTAATCTCACATCTATAAATCTATAAATCTATAAAGAACCAGAGGTTCATCAATAATAAAATAGATGAATTTTCATTAAATCACTTAAGAATATGAAATGTAAAATTTACCCAGAATACAAATAGATTTCAATCATGGAAACCCCTTTAACAATGCACACAAAGATTTAAAATTTATTTTTCAACAATCACACACAGAGATTTAAAATTCTCTTTTTTTTTTTACAAACACATGTTCAAATTTAAAATTTATTTAATCATGACAGCCAAGAGTATTATTTAAGCCTCTACAACATTCTATATTTCAGAGAGAGATTCCAAAAGAACTGGGGAGTTTATTTGACTCAAGCACCCTAAAGTACCGCCGCTGCCCTAACAAAAGAATATCTACAACTATAACCGAAAATTTTATCAAATAATTCTAATGCAAAAGATGCAAACTTCCGCACTGCTATACGTAACTAACTCTTTATAATCATTCACATAAAATATGAATATAGATTGAAACCACCGCATATGATTATAAGTTGAAAACCATATCATAAAAAAAAAACTTAAATCAAAACCCTAGCACCACATGAAATTTGAATCTTCAGGATGATTTACAATTCGCACACAACATATCAAAAATATAGAGAGGGGAAAGAAAATTGTACTCTTTTCCAGAGAGCATTGACAGGAAATTTCAATTGGCGTTGTAAATCAATATTGTCTGGAACGAAAACCCTGAGCCGAACAATCCATGACAGAAGGAGCAACCCTTCGAACCCGCCAATCCCCTTTTCTCCAGAATAATTCTCATTTAATAATTTGTTTCACGGAGTCTTTTTCCACTCCCAACGAGAAACCGTTCAACTTCCAATCGTTATGAATGAATGACAGCCACGACCCTTAATTATTATTTTATAATTTACTCTTTAATATATGAACCAAATAGGTCATCTATTAGATATTCAATAAATATTTAATAATTAAATCTTTCTTTTAGTTACAGATAAATATTTTCTCCTTAATTTACTTAAACTCAAATACAATTTTAATATTTAATCCTTTCTAATATTTTCTCACTTTAAATTTATTAATCGAATTTAAACATTAAATGATAATTACCTTGCAATATTCTATTTTTATTTATTTCTATTAACAATGTAATTTTATTCTTTCATAACCTCTAATCATTTAATTAATTATTTATTTCACAAAGAAATTAATAAAAATCTTATTTTATCACATTGTTTAATTACTCATACTTCTTTTAGTTATTCTTTTATTTAATACCTCAAAACACAAACTAAATAAATTGAACCAATTCAAATCATGCCAATCTAGTAAAATATATTGGCAATAATATTTACCCTTTACGTCATTGGGATAATTACCTTTGAATCAACTAATTAAAAGAATAATTAATTAATTAATTTATTAATAATTCTTTACTTAATATTTTATAAAACTAATTTATTTAATTATTTATTTTCTTTTAATTAACCACTATACCTTTTAACTTTATAATCCTATTTAAATGTCGTAATTTGATCAAGAACATTTATCGACCAGAATAAATCAAATGCACTCAAAGTCCAACAATACCTGACCTCACAACGAGTTGAAATGCATTTCAAAGACAATGCAAATGGAGGGCACTACACAAACACAATACAAACATGATGTAAAAATGAAAATGAGGTATGAAATCACAATCTAGCAAGCTCCATATAATTCTAACTAGGATCCATGGCCAAGGAATCCATAAATCACAAGGCTAGAAAAGTTTGATGTTTGCTATGTGACCCACTTGAATGAAATCATCGTAGGCTAGTGAAGTTTGATATTCACTAGGTAAGCTATATAAGAAACAATATAGGCTAGTTCAAAGTCTAATAGTCACTAGTTGGGTTTATGCAACAACAACAAATAAAAACACATAAGTACTAGTGAAGTCTGATAGGTGAGTTTCCATGTCAACCATACCAAGAATTATAGTCCCAATAATTTTGATAAGGTGCTAAAAAATATGATAAATTTATCAAAAAATCACCACAAAGTTCAATGCATGTGAACAAAGTGAAGCACATAATAAGATCTATGCTCCCACCTTAAAGTAACTGCTAATGTTGACTAGGAGAAATTTCATTTAAGGTAGAATAAAATGATATTTGGAACATGGTAGGCCATGAGAGCTTATCAAGAAACCCTATGCTGATGATATGTTCTAAGAGAATTTGATTCATGACAAGAGGTTTCCCCCAAAATAAAGCTACATAACTAGTCACTAAAAAAGTAACCCTTCTACTTTTTTTGACTTGTTCGGGCCCTCGTTGTGATTTTGGATTAATGCTGCCTTGATTTGATGTTGTAATGTGGATAACACATTCACATTAGGTCTTGGGCCCTTGTGAACTAATGGAATTTTAATGATGCCTTGCAAAATTGTTGTGAAGTTTTGTAACACACTTTCACACTTTTCTAGGGTTTTATCAATTAACCAAGCATAATAAACATAATTTTAAACATAATTAATCTTAATCTTGCCTTATTTGGGATGTTGTGAAGTGTTGTAACACACTTTCACATTTCTCTAGGCTTTCCATTAATAATTGGCTTTCTTATACTTTAATTGGCCCTATTTTACATCCACAAGCCTCATTTATTGCATCTTTTCGAGGATAATCCCAACACTAGTCAATCAATAACCAATCATAATTCAGTGTTCCTGGCTTGTGTAGCCTAGATTTAGTGTCTGGGACTCATTCACCACCTTGGGTGAATGAGTCCCACCTAGGTCTTTTTGGCCCCAATGTAGGTTTCACACATTTCTAAGCACTTTTCATTTTTGGTCCCATACATTATATCTAATGGGACTCATTTGCCACCTTGGAGGAATGAGTTCTGTGACCAGAATTCAAATTTAATTCAAATTTCTGATGAGATTTTATTCTCCTAGATCTGATGTCGGCTTGTAGTGTTGTAATTTCAAGAATTCTTGCATAATTGAGTATAAATACAAGGTTCTTTCACTCATATTCTCACCTAGCAAATTTTACAAGCATTCAAGAGCTCACAAGAGCATTTGAACATTCACAAGAGCATTCAAGGAATTTCAAGGGCAGATTATCAAGAATTTTATAGCATTCTTCAAGTACCAATCATCATGTAAAAGATTACATTCTTCATTTTAGACTCTTTTCATTTTATACAAAGTAAGAAACTCAGTTCTCTACCCTAAAACTGCCAAGAAATCTTTCCCAATTGAACCAAAACTGCCCTTTTAGTTTGTGTTTTTGAATATTTTGAAAAAATCAATTTATTTTTAAGTGATTCTTTTTTACTTTGGAAGTTTAGAAAATTTTATAAAATAAGAAAATAAATAAGAATACCTTTAGACAAACATTAAGATAAATATTTTATAATAAATGATAAATCTTACTTGAAATTTTCCAAGGAAAATGACATTTGAATATATTCCAATTCAAACATAAGTCATTTCTTTGATCTCTAGAAATGGGTAACCTTCACTTCCTTAGGTATGCCATGACATTATCCTACACCTTCAAGAGGAGTCTAGACCTTGAGAACACCATATTGTTCTAAAAACTATCATCTTTTTCTTTGCGATCCCTAATCATAACACTTAAAAACAATGTCTTCCTCTTATTCAACTTTCAAACTAGCATATCCATGGTTATCATCACTACACTTTTGGTTGAAGGTATTTGACTTGTAATCAAATACACCATTCTCCCTTTCCAATCTGGTGGTTTCCAATCACCCTCATGTGCTTCTTGCATTAAAATTGTCATTAATAAAAAATATATTTTAGTCGATAGGCTATATTTTGCATGACCTTCCAGCTGGGAAGTTGTCTCACATTGCATAAATGGTCTGATGGTGGAAAAGATTCCCATAAAATAGGACTGTCGACGATGGGTAAAACAATGTTTTTTAATCCTAGTTTTTTACCCCTGTTGTCAAGTATCTGTAAACCCACCTCATGCTCAGTGAACCTGCTATGGAGCTGCTTGAACATTGCCAATGTTTTCTATCAACCTGCTACAGAGTTGCTTCAAGATGAACATTATTTTTTATTAATCTGCTTCAGACTGTGAAACATTCCTCGCCCCATGCTTGAAAGAAAACATTGCCTATTCCCACTCACGACCATCGTTCATAGCACAACACAATCTGTGTATAATCTGGAGGTAATGTTTTTGGTTTCATTTACTATGAATAGATTGAAGTAGTAGTCATAGCAAGATTGGTTTCAGTTCGTCTCATTTAAAAAAAATTCTGCTTTTGTAGGGTTTCGTAATATTTTTTCTACAAACTTTACCCGTTTCCCTGGTTATGCACTGCATATATTTCCTTTTCTATTTGATTTTATATCTACGCAAAATTTATTCTTATGCACTTTGTGAATCTGGGATTTATTTTTGGTTGTGCTAATTCCTTCTAATGGGTTCTACACACTCTCTATTACAACTTGACAACCTTGTAGGAAGTTATAGTAAAATTATTTGTGTTCTTCTAACCTAAGCTTACAGATTGAGCATGGGTTTTAATTCTTCTCTCTATCGTTTAAAATCTATAAAAACCGAGATTGGTTTCAGTTCGCCTCACTGTACCAAAAATATTGAAACAGTGCAATTTAGCGAGAAATTCTAAATCATCATCCTTCTGCAAGTCCCCAAATGAGTAACACATAGGTAAGCTAGCCAGAAAGTCTAAAATCTCATCCTTTTGCACCTCTTTTCCACCCTTTCCCAATTTATATATCCATACCCACAATACCAAAAATAGGAAAAATAGGGTAACTGCACCACCAATGATAGTAATAGTGACAATTATATCTGAGTAATTAGCACTCTTGGTTCTTGACTGAACTTTAATATAAGTAGTTGAATTGTAAAATAAATTGCTTAATTTATTGTTCATTTGCAAAGAGAAGACCGAGGACTTGACATAACAATAGCCAAGAGAAGAATTGGCAGTGAAACCATACATGAAAAATGCTACTTTTCAAGAGAAATTTGTGGAGAAAAGATTTCTACAGTAATCTCCTAAGACCAACTCTAGAAGGGAGGGATTTTCTCACATACAACTAAAATACGAAACATGCTCCAACTCTAGAAAGGAATGACCTGGCATCGTACTACTCCTTGTGGGTATCTATTAGCAAATGAGTGGGTTGTATGCAACACATCCCGCATTGGTATTCACTTTAGTTGTGTTACAACTCTGTAAAACCATCACAAAAATGGGGTGTCTCTGAATCCTCTCCCCTCTTCCCCTATCTTCCATATTAAATATCGATGCAAAAAATGGAACTTAATCAAGACACGTGGAAGGTTTGGCTTGTTGGAACTTAATCAAGACACGTGGATGGCATGCAATTGCAATTATGGGAGTATAGACAAGACATGTTAGTCCATCAACAAAGATTAATGTGGACTATGAGCTTATTAGAGTGATAAGGTGTCACACCTACTAAATGTAGTGTTTTTTGTGCCCCACATTTTATAAGGTAATTTTCTCAGACAGTTTACATGTCTTACCTATGCCTCCACCACTTTTTTTTTTCAAGTTTACGCTGTCTACTTTTCATGAAAAAAAAGCGTGACAAAATATATAATATTTAATTGATTGTTCAAAAGGTTCCAATTGATTAAAACAAAATCGAGAAATAAATACAAGGTTCCAACCAATTAGCTGTGCAGATACCATACTCCTCGAATGCAGTTGGATAGTCACACAATAGTCAACGTTAATTATGGACCAGAATACTTCACTCCATTTCTTTTAGACTTAATTGATTGCAATTTTGTGCATAAGATGTTAACAGTAATTGTTCATTTATATTGTCCTCATCTTCAGCTACATACTAAGTGGGTATACATTGGGTTGGCACTTATATAAGTTGGTGTGATTCTCATTGATATTCTAAATTATTTAGATATAACAAAGGCATCACGAAGGCCAATATTTAATGCCCTGTAAAAATAAATCAATAAGAAACCATCTATAAAAATTGAAAGCAGAGCTAAGTTAGGTGAGTAAATTTGAACAATGCATAATCCCAAGTTAGAACAAGTCCTATGTTTAGGAGTTTTTAATTTTTATGTATATATTCACCTCTCTAATAGGGATCATGATAAGCTCTATTTTAGAGTGGTATACTACAACAATATTATGGACTACTACATGATGCCCGATTTTGTATTGTATTTTAAAATGTGATCCATTATTGACTTGGAGAGTCCAAGAATGATTTATAGTAATCATGTCTAAATGTAAAATTTCATTGAAACGATATGCACAATTTCTTTGAAATTAACATATATAATTCATAAACTTGGTGTCTTATAACCTTACGCTTGTATTTACATCTTATACTCAGTTTTTAAAGTGTCTACGCACATCCCAATTCCTACATGATGTAAATTAGTTATACATGCCCTTAATGCCCTACTACCAATTTGTTTCTATTCCTCGATAGTTGCATGGTGTTTGCAACCCCATTGTATTATGTCAGTGTAATGGGATGCATCACAAAATCAAATATTGTGCCTGAAAAAAATGAAGCTTAGATCACCCAGTCAAGCTTAGTACAAGCAATTGTCCAAATAAGCCCATTATAAGTCAGTTCATAAGCCTGTTACAAGGAGGTGTTGATGTCTGATAACTAGTCCTGTACAATTCAAAAATTAACACATAAGTCAATTGAATCAATAATTGTATTTGAAAAAGACAGTATTAACAACAAACTATGTTTTATAGTTGTAATTTATTTCCTAAATCAATACATTAGGGCCTTTTCACTTGAGAAGTTCCTTGCACTTCTCGATTTTGCGTATTGAAAGGTCATAATAGCATAAATGTATTGGATCATGACTTCCTTGCTATATTTAGAAATTTATGTTTCTTGGTATACATTCTTTTCACAATCTTTTCTCTACTTTTTGCATGGAGTAGATTTGAAATTTTATATTGCTGCTTATATACTTATATATTGGAAATGCAATTTTGTATTTATATATTGGAAATGGGAATTTAGTAAATACCAGATTATTTTGGTAGATTTTTTATCAGTGTTGATATAGTCTTGTTAAAACCATATTTTACTGCTTTTTTGTCTTTTACATGGAAATGTAGTTTCCAAATGTTCTATTTCATGCTCTCAAATTTCCCATGATATCTAATATGATATTTTCTTTCACTTTCATTGTTTCCATGGTTGGTAGGTTGTAGGTTCTAACATGAAATATTGCATCTATTTTCATTGTATCTATATGGAATGTTTCTGATTTCTTTTTTTATTTGACCACTGATTATTTTGTTTTTAGGGATTCTCATTTCGCATGTCAATATTTGTAGTATTTTTTCACAAATCTGAGAGGAAAACTAACATTGCTAATCCAAATTATCAGACGAAATGAGTTTCTAGAGATCAATTTGTTGTAAGGAAGTAAAGGTGCGCGGAATCGCTTCCTACGCTAATCTTGAGAGGACGATTATGCAAATTCAACTAATTATTACAAAGATTTCAATGCACAAATAAACATGCATAAATGAAATATCACAATAAACACATAACATAGTAATTACCATGGGGAAACCCTTCGGGGAGAAAAACCCCACCCTCCAAAACCCACACAATGTATTATCAAATCAAGAAGATTACAATACACTTGCAATGCAAGTTCTTACAGGAGCGCATCACCACAACTCGAACTCGGACTCGGAGAGACTCCTAGCACCCAGTCTTGCAAACTGAACTCGATGATTCAAACACCTCCCCAAGCCCTCCTTTTATAGCGATTTACAACTTGGAAACCATTTGTGGTTTTACAAAACCATGGGCCAAAACCATGGGCAAAACAACCATGCCACATGTTACCCACTTGTCATTTGTAACTCCAAGATGGAAAAACAACCAAGTTAAAATAGCTTTTTCGTCCATAATTTTGTCCTCTAGTTTAGACCCCCATAAAAGTTATACAATGAGTTGTTTATACTCTAAAAATAGCCCTCCTATATTCTACTAGGGACAAGGCACATTTTTTAACAACTCATACACCTTTTTCCAACACATAAACATGTGGAGAATTACCACAAACAAATTCTAGAATTTTCTGGAAAAAGCTTGCAAGGTTGAGACACAATTCTCAACATTCTCCCACTTGTCGAACACCTTGCAAGAGTCAGGGGATCCAAAGTGTCATGGACTTAATTGCTAGGGGCCGAGAGCCCCATAGACTCTGAACACCATCTGAATTTCTCTGTGCTCACGGGCTTAGTTAATGCATCAACAACATTCACCAAAGTCTCCACCTTCTCCAGCTTCACCTTGCCATCCTCGACCATATCTCTCACAAAATGATATTGTACATCAATGTGCTTGGTCCTGGCATGAAATGTTGGGTTCTTCACTAGGTAGATTGCACTCTGACTGTCACTATAAATTGTCATTGCACCCTATTTGAACTCTATATCTAAACACAATCTCTTTAGCCAGATGGCTTCCTTGCAAGCATGAGTAGCTGCCATATACTCTGCCTCTGTAGTGGACAAAGCGACCACAGCTTATCGCTTTCTCATCCAACTGATTGCACCACCAAATAATGTAAACACATATGCACTAGTGGATCTTCTTTTATCAACATCACTGGCCCAGTCTGAATCCACGTAGCCTTGAATATCCAAGGAATGCTCATTTCCTGTTCCATGGAAACAAATAGAGTACTCTAAGGTACCCCGCAAGTATATGAAAACTCTTTTTACTGCATCCCAATGTGCTCTTCCTGGATTAGACATGTAACGGGAAAGTACTCCCACTGCTTGGGCAATGTCTGGTCTTGTATAGACCATAGCATACATCAAACTTCCAACAGCACTCTGATATGGTACTCGACTCATCTCTTCCATCTCCAATGGGGATGTAGGACACTGTGAGCTAGAAAGCTTTGTTCCCATAGTAATAGGAACACTCAATGGTTTAGAATCCTGCATATTGAATCTTCTTAGAATAGTACCAACATACTTACTCTGGCCTAGCCAAAGCTTTCTATTTTTCCTATCTCTTATAATCTCCATTTCCAGAATATGCCTTGCTGCACCAAGATCTTTCATTTCAAACTTTGCTGAGAGCTAAGATTTTAATTCTACAATCAAACCTTTTCCTTTGCCAATAAACAACATGTCATCGACATACAAGGCAATAACTAGGAAATAATCACCATCAGACTTGTAATATATACAGTGATCAGATTTAGATCGCACAAATCCCAAACTCAAAACATATGTATCAAACTTCTGGTACCACATCCTAGGACTTTGTTTTAAACCATACAAGGATTTCTTCAACTTACAAACCAAATGACTTTTACCTTTCACCACAAAGTGCTCTGGCTGTGTCATATAAATTTCTTCCTCCAAATCTCCATGAAGGAAAGTTGTTTTCACATCCATCTGCTCAACCTCTAGATCATAAGCAGCTGCAATAGAAAGTAAAAATTGAATGGATGTCATTTTTGCTACAGGAGAAAAAATTTCACCATAATCAACTCCTGCAATCTGGGAGTAACCTTTTGCAACCAAACGTGCTTTATAATTCTCAATACTTCCATCTGAACCTATCTTCCTTTTGAACACCCATTTACAACCAACAGGCTTTCGTCCTTCAGGCAATGGTACAAGGTCCCATGTGTCATTCTTCTTAAGAGCTGCCATCTCTTCATCCATGGCTATTTTTCAGGACTCTGAATCATTCATACCAAGAGCCTCTTCTACAGATCTCGGTTCATCAATATTAGCATTCAAAGCAAATATACACCTCCAATCATCAGGAGAATATCTATACCTTTTTGGTGCTTTCCTCTGTCTACTAGACCTTCGAACAAGATCTGGTTTAGGTTCAGGTTCTCCATCTTCCTCTGATGATTCAGAACTTGTAGAGCTCTCCTCGACTTCTTGTCTTTCTAAGGGCCTCGATTCAACTTTCTCAGGTGTAGCAGGCAGTTGAATCACATCTTTCTTTTTGTCCATCTGTTTTGGCTACACTATAACAGAAGAAGGCTTAGTTTCTCTAAAAATAACACTTCTGGAATAAAATACCTTTTGTGCAACAGGATCCCAAAGCTTGTATCCTTCACACCATAACTATATCCGATGAAGATACATTTGACAGCTTTGTTGTCCAATTTTGGTTGCTTCTCCTTTGGCACATGAGCATATGCCTCACAACCAAACACTCTCAGATGTCTAAGTGAAGGCTTGTGGCCCGACCATGCTTCCATTGGCGTCTTATCAACAAGAGCTGATGTAGGAGACCTGTTTATCAGGTAGCAAGCGGTGGCAATAGCTTCAGCCCAGAACTTTTGTTCCAGTCCAGCTCCACTCAACATACTCCTAGCCTTCTCCATCAAGGTCCTGTTCATTCTTTCTGCAACTCCATTATGCTATGGAGAATATGGAGTTGTCTTCTCTCTTTTAATACCACAATCTTTACAAAATGTGTCAAAATCATTAGAGCAATATTCACCACCATTATCAGTTCTCAAACACTTTATCTTCTTTCCAGTCTGCAACTCAACCATTGCTTTAAATTCTTTGAAACAACTGAAAACTTTAGCTTTACTCCTAAGAAAATAAACCCATGTTCTTCTACTGAAATCATCAATGAAAGAAACATAATAAACTGATCTACCAATAGAAGAAACATCAACTAGACCAAATACATCTGAATGGATAAGATCCAAAATACATGAAGACATATGAGAACTCGAGTAAAACTGAATACGATTTTGTTTACCATAGATACAATGCTCACAAAAATTGAACTCAAGATTGCAGTCATTCAACCCATCAACAAGGTTTTTATTTTTCAAGGTCCGTAGACCCTTCTCACCTATGTGGCTGAGTCTTTGGTGCCATAACATGGTCTTCTCTGTAGGCAACTTTGATTCGGTAGATAGAGCACCCTTGGGTACCCAAAAACCATGACCATCTGTTGAAAGAGAAACCCTCTCCTTCTCCAACAAAGTAGTCATTTTCACAATCTTATCAGAAGTACTATTGCACTCAACCGTGCATGCATCAAGCTGGTACAATGTACCCAATCTACTTCCTCTTGCTATTACCATAGCACCTCTCACCATTTTCACACCTGCTTCAGAAAACTGTACAAGCACACTTGCATCTATTAGTTTGCTAACAAATAACAAATTTCTTGCTAGTCCCGGGATATGCAAGACACCATCAAATCTTCTAATTCTACCATCAGAAAATTTCACATGAATAGTTCCATGACCAACAATATCAAGAACAGAGTTATCACCCAAATACACCTTACCACCATCAAAATTTTCATACTTACTAAACCAGTTTCTATTAGGAGTCATGTGGAAAGATGCACCTGAGTCTATCAACCATGCATTGTCACCTGCATGAGTGGCCAAGGCTGCAATGAAAGCATCTCCATCTTCCTTCTCGAACTCAGAATCAGAATCTTGCTTCTTCTTCTTCTTCTTCTTCTCCTCTTTGCAGTCCTTTCGGAAGTCTCTAGGTTTGCCACAATTCCAGCAGATTGCCTTGGACTTACCAGGAGATTTTGATCTCCCCTTATTCTTGGACTTGAACGGCCATGCTGCTTTTCGTTCTTGCCTCTTTCTTTTGGTATTCCTCGAACACTCAAAGCCTCTTTGGCATTCAGAGAGACCTTCCTTCTCATCTCCTCAGAAAGTAGAGAACCAACAACGTCCTCCATCTTCAAGACAACTGAAGTGCTCCCTATGGCCATGACAAGGCTGTCCCATGAGTCTGGCAACGAACACAACAAAGTTTGGCACCTTTCTTCTTCATCCATCTTAACCCCAACTGAGGTCAACTGAGTCACCAACATATTGAATGTTTCAAGATGCTCAGAAATTCGTCCACCTTCCATTCTCAAGGAATACAACTTCTTCCTCAAGAAAATCTTATTCACAAGTGATTTTGCTTGGTAGATCTCACTTAGCTTCTTCCAAAGCTTCTTTGCAGTAGATTCTTCATGGACATTAATCAGAATTGAATCTGCAAGACACAATCTGATGAGACCTTTAGCTTTTCTATCAGTCACATCATATTGTGCAACTAAAGTTGGATCTGCGGGCCTCAACGTATTCTCATCCACCGCATCCCATAGATCTTGATCAATTAACAGATCTTCCATCTTCAGCTTCCACATCTCAAAGTTTGTGCCAAAAAACTTTTCTACATCAATCCTCCCCAATATGCTTGCCATCTTTGCAATCCTGCAATACAGAAATGAAAACCTCTGCACAAGCTCCCACTCAAACCTTGATTAGCTCAAAAAACCCTGTACCCAACAAATAGAACCAAAACTGGCCAGGCTCTGATACCACTTGTAAGGAAGCAAAGGTGTGCGGAATCACTTCCTACGCTAATCTTGAGAGGACGATTATGCAAATTCAACTAACTATTACAGAGATTTCAATGAACAAATAAACATGCATAAATGAAATATCACAATAAACACATAACACAGTAATTACCATGGGGAAACCCTTCCGAGAGAAAAACCCCACCCTCCAAAACCCGCACAATGTATTATCAAATCAAGAAGATTACAATACACTTGCAATGCAAGTTCTTACAGGAGTGCATCATCACAACTCGAACTCGGACTCAGAGAGACTCCTTCTAGCACCCAGTCTTGCAAACTGAACTCGACGATTCAAACACCTCCCCAAGCCCTCCTTTTATAGTGATTTACAACCTGGAAACCATTTGTGGTTTTACAAAACCATGGGCCAAAACCATGGGCAAAACAACCATGCCACATGTTACCCACTTGTCATTTGTAACTCCAAGATGGAAAAACAACCAAGTTAAAATAGCATTTTCGTCCATAATTTTGTCCTCTAGTTTAGACCCCCATAAAATTTATACAATGAGTTGTTTATACTCTAAAAATAGCCCTCCTATATTCTACTAGGGACAAGGCACATTTTTTAACAACTCATACACCTTTTTCCAACACATAAACATGTGGAGAATTACCATAAACAAATTCTAGAATTTTCTGGAAAAAGCTTGTATAGTTGAGACACACTATCAACAGTGGTAGAGGGTTGAGAATTGAGGGTATAGGGTTGAGGACATATAGGGTTGATGGTTTAGGGTATTGGGTTGAGGGTATAGGGTTTATCGATTAAGGTTGAGGGTAGAGGGTAGAAGGTTTAAGGGTTTAGGGCTGAGGCTGAGGGTAGAGGGTATATGTTTGAGGGCATATGGTTGGCTGGATTAGGCTGATGGTTTGATGTATAGGTAGAGAGGGTATAAGGGTCAGGGTTTAGGGCCTGAGGCTGAGGGTTGAGGGGTTGAGGGATTAAGGGTTGAGGGTTAAATTGAGATTTTGGCTTAATGTATAGGGTAGAGGGTTTAAGGGCTTAAGGGTTTAGGGTTTGGAGGGATGAGGGTTTAAGGGTTGAAGGATAAAGGGTTGAGGGTTGATGAATTAGGGTAGAGAGTTTAATTATGTTTAAGGGTTTAAGGGTTGAGGGTAGAGGGTAGAGGGTTTAGGATTTAAGGGTTGAGGGTTTAGGGTTGAATGTTTAAGGGTTTAAAGGTTGAGGGTATAGGGTTGCGGGATTAGGGAAGAGAGGGAGGGATGGAGGGGGGAGAGATGGAGGGAGAAGTGAGATAGAGAGAAGGAAAGAAGATGAGGGAGAGACAAAGATAGATGAGGGTTGAGGATCCAATGTATAGGGTAGAGGATTGAGTTCATTTAGGGTATAGGGTTGAGGACCTATAGGGTTGATGGTTTAGGGAATTGGGTTGAGGGTATAGGGTTGAGGGATTAGGGTTGAGGGTAGAGGGTATTGGATTAAGGGTAGAGGGTAGAAGGTTTAAGGGTTTAGGGTTGAGGGTTTATGGCTGAGGGTAGAGGGTTTAGGGTATAGGTTTGAGGGATTAGGGTTGAGGGTCCAATATATAAGGTAGAGGGTATATGGTTGATGGATTAGGGTAGAGGGTATAGAGTATTGGGTTGAGGATAGAGGGTTTAAGGGTTGAGGGTTGAGAGTTTAAGGTTGAGGGTAGATGGTTGATGGTATAGGGTTGAGGGATTAGGGTTTGGTAGGTTGCAACATTACATTTTTTTCATTCATCATTCCTTTATCTCATTTGATTTCATTACAAGGTTTGATTACCAAAATAGGGTTTGACCAATGCAAACCCCTTTCCACTAACAAAACAATATTTTTTCCCTCTCTTTAGTGTGTGATTTACAAATATAGGTTGAAGACTCTCTAAGGAGAAAGTTTGGAAAGAATTTATTAAGTTGCAAGTTGTCAAGTATTGTCACCTTGCTTACAAGGCCATTGGAGGACACCTATAGAGCAGAATCTTCCAGTTCAGATCCAAAAACCAGGTCAAGAAGATAAAGTAGAGATTGAAGGGAAGATTTAGGCATTGATCCTCTAAAATAGCCAAGCATGACTAAAATGCCACTTCTGGAATATGAGTCCCACTATAGTGGAATTTGTAGTTTTCAAGAGTTCCAGACTTGTCTGTCAGATTTATATGTTCCTGCCCAAAAACCCTAATCTAGGACTAAATCATCCAGACTAGTGTATGAGTCCTAGTGGACATTAAATTAAACATTTTTCAACATTTTAGATCTCCAATCAAGTTGCTACAGGTTTTCAAATTCCCCTTTGTACTTTTTTTAGTTTTCTATTCTATTTTGTATACATTTCTAGGTCATTTAGTGAAGCTTTGCACATCATTAGGTTTTGTCATTAGATCTTGCATGATTACTAGTCTTTCCAAGCCCTAGCTTGGTGGTGAACCCCTCTTTAGTCCTTAATCAAACCCTAAGACACCCTATTACAGATCTTTTTCCCTCATTCCATCCTTGGATTGAGATCCCTAGGGTTTCCTTGAATGAGACAGAAGGAAACTTATTGTACTATGTCCTAAACAATAGAGCAAATATTTTCCACCTTTCAGAAACAAATGGAAATGATACCATATTAATTTAACAATCATGAAAATTAGTAGAATTTGCAATTTACAAGTTTCTTTACAATCTATAATACAAATTAGAATTATATTTCAAGCGATACATTATATTTCAAGTCAATGTTATTGGGTCATATTATCCCTATGATACTATGATTATTGTAGACATGTAAAATATAGTGATTGATCTCGTGCACCTGATCCTGATTTACTAACACCAGTTCGTCTAGAATCATCTCCTTTCCTAACCATTTAATAGAATAATCATTATTTGATTAAATTCATCACGTTTCATTTGTTAATCAAATAAATCAATTTTATCTGATTAAATCATTATCTCCTATTAATTAAATAAATCATTTTGTTTAATTAGGTTCTAAAGTCATCTCCGTTAAATTAATAAATTAATCTTTATTTGATTTAAATCTAACACCATCCTCTTTAATTAAATAAATCAAACTTTATTTAATTAAGTCTAAAATCATTATTCCTTTCATTTTGATTTATTTAAATCCTAAAATCTAAATCACAATGTCAAATCAACTAATCTCCATTAAAATTAATCAAATCATGATTAATGCTAACACTAATCCCTCAAATCCTCTAGATTTTGCAACTTGTGCATGTAAATCAATTTAATTGATTTATAAATTCATCCATTTTCATTCAAAAAGGCATCAAGTTGGAATATTCCTCAAATTTGAAAATCTCCCCCTGAAAGGACTTGTCCATCCAACAAGGCATTACATACCTCTTACATGCCCTTTTCTTGATCCAAGTGGCATTTAATTCATCTTTCATCTCCCTCCACAAGCTAACTTTTGAATTTTGAATTTCCACCTAATAGCATTAATGTGCACATCCATCAAAATGTGCTCCACCTTTGTCCACTCACATGTTGACAAGTGACATTGTGCTATTGGTTGGTGTTTGATCCCACATTCATCCCATTTTGCATTCCTCCATCCTTCTCCATTATAAATAGAGGCCTTCTCTATTTGTTTGAGCATCCAAAATCCATGTAAAATCACTATGCTCATTTGAATCCACCATTATCATCAATATCATCCATATTGCATCAAAGTTTTCATAGAGTTTCATCAATCATAACAAGGTTATCAACATTTTGAATCAAGGAGCACACAATCATCATCATCATCATCAAAGCTTTACAAGGAATTGGGAAAGAATTACTTTCCACATCAAAGTAGCACTGATTCCCCCATGGGATGCTAGTTTGAGTGTTTTAAATAGGATTTCAATAAGCTTTCATTTGATATTCAATCTTTGTTTTCTTGTTTATTGCATTTAAAGGAATTGCATGGGGAATGTTTTATTTTAGATGTGTTTATTGACTAATATTGTGTTGTTTGTTCGTGTTTGTGCAAGTCTAGATCCACCATTCACATTTTGGCACTAGGAGGGAAAATATTTCAAAATTAACACATTTTTGGGTCAAATTCCACTATTTTTTTATGTTTTTTGTCTTTTCAGGTCAAATAGTGTTGCTGGGTCAAATTGTGATGCATTTGTAGTCTCTATTTTTCCAAATAGCGACGTTCATTTCACCAAAGTTCCACTCAAATCCTCAAACAGTGCCGCTATCATTCTAGGGTCATTGTTTGCACTCAAACAACTCGTTGCCTTTGTGTTTCAAATGGTATCGCCTTTGCTTTCTTTCTTTTTCACTCAATCTTAAAATGGTCGTATCTTGGTCATATTTTGGTCTTTTTTAGAGCTTTGTTTTTTGAAATGGGGTAGAATTTCATAAGCTATCCAATGGTGTAGGTGTTTCTCAACTTTGATAGAGTTAAAATTTTCAAATTTTCACCTAATGTCAAATCACAATGAAACTTGGTTTGAATTTTAGGGTTTTTATGCTTAATCATTTATCTAACCCTCATATCTTCTTGTTTCTTGATTTAATCTAACATTTGGAGCTTGGATTGTAGGTTTTAAAGGATCATGGAGCATGGAAGTGAAAGAAAAAGCATTATCACATGATTGTAACAAGTGTTTTTAAACACTTTGGGAGCAATTATAATCCCATTCTTAAGGCTTTGTTATCTTCAAGTTTTAGTACTCAAATATAAATATCTTTTGGGTTTTAAAAAAAGAACAATCAAAGGGTTAAAAGAACCTTAAGAACTACTAAAAGAATCCATTATTGCTTTTGAAGTTAAAATGAACATGTGCTTATCTTGTTTTGTAATCTTTTCTACAAACTAATATCATTTAAAGGTGTATGCACTTCTCTCGCGCTTCATGGCGATCTTGAGAATCAAAAGTCATTTTGTGATATTAGGTTGTCTAAAAGATTGCCTCCACACTTCAATTTGGGATCCTTAAAATTGAACAAAATCTTGCTAGTGTGAGGGTCTGTGCAGGATCATCATGGAAAAAATAGGCCCTTAAGTG